>JASAMX010033575.1:0-26838 GCA_030248175.1 Microlaimidae sp. YZB2_3
AAAAAAGCAGACCGGTTTTAATTGGTGGCAGAAACCGAACCAATTCTGAGTGCCATCTACTTCAACCGCGCGAAAAACGGCGAGAACAACAGAGTACTTTTTTTAATTCTTACATTACTGATGACAAAATTAACTCAAAGTTTTATTAAAAAATAATAATGTGTCAGTGGCGCGTTAGTGCCACGCGGCGGTTTAGCCCCACAGCACCCACAGAGCCACAGCACACTATAATTAGAGAACGTTGGGAAAATTTTTAGTAACTTATGTTCATCTTCTTCTATTTATTATTATAATTCTAACGCTCATTATCTTAAAATCAATATTCTTTCATCGTTCACGTGCCGATTTAACCCTGCGGTTCCACACCAACTATAATCAGAGAATCTGGATAAAATTTGTAATTTATGTTCATCATCTTCTTCTTCTAATTTTTTTTATTCCAAAAAAATAATTACAATCATCGGTGGCGCGGGAGCGCCCACTGCGATTTGGCCCCACGGCACCGCGACAATTATAACTAAAGCACCTGGTAAATTTTGTAATTCATGTTTATCATCTTTTTCTTCTTCTTATTATTTATATTTCAAAAAATATAATTTCAATCATCGGTGTTGCGGAAATGCCACACTGCAATTTAATCCACGGCACCGCGCTAATTATACTTAGAGAACGTGAGTAAATTTTGTAATTCATGTTCATCATCTCCTTATTATTATTATTTTTACTTTAAAAATTATAATTGCAATCATTGGCGCACGGCATCGCGCCAACTATATTTAGAGAACGTAGGTAAACTTTGTCTGGAGCACCACTGCACCGCACTAACTATAATTAAACAACGTGGGTAAATTTTGTAATTTAAATTCATCTTCTTCTTCTTATTACTTTTTGTTTTAAAAACTATATCTCGGCAACGAAATGATTATAAACATATGTTATTGCGCAGCTAAACTATAGTTTATTAGGCTATTTTTTAATTTAATTCAAAAAAGTGGTAGACTAGCCTTGAAAAATGCTCTAAGAATAGAGCAGGAAAAAGGGGCGCTTTTTCCCCGGGCGTATGTTTAGACAGAAAAGATGTGGACTAGTCTGAGATGGACATTATGTGGACTATAGGAAATTTGCATTTGGTTTGGCCAGCTGCTTACTAAATAAAAATTTCTACCATATGATAATGATTTGTTTATACATTGATCTAATCACACAGCACTGTTGCGTTTCTTTTAGTTTGATGAAATGTCAATTGAAAAAATCATACTCATAGCAATCTTTGACAAGCGCGAAATCACCACTTTTTCAATTAGAAGGTTACATTTGTATGTGTAAGAAACAACTATAAATTTGAAAAAGTGGCGATTTTGCGCTTGTCAAAGATTGCTGTGAGTATGAATTTTTCCATTGACATTTCATCAAACTAAAATGCTACAGTGCTGTCTGATTAGATCAATGTATGAACAAATCATTATCATATGGTAGAAATTTTTATTCAGTGAGCAGCTGTCCAAACCAAATGCAAATTTTCTATAGTCCACATAATGTCCATCTCAGACTAGTCCACATCTTTTCTGTCTAAACACACGACCGAGGAAAAATCGCCCTTTTTTCCTGCTCTATTCTTAGAGCGTTTTTCAAGGCTAGTAATGATATTAATAATAATAATATATAAAGGACGACATATATACTTTTGAAGGACGACATCCTCCGAAAGATCCGACAAGCCCTGAAATGATCATCCACACTCCCGCCCAAATACCGTGATAGGTGAAATCCACTGTTGATTTTCCGTTGAGTACGAAACTTCCGCAAACCAAAGTGGCTATACCCATTATAACCTGTGATTATACATAATATTATAATAAGCTTTAAAGGTGCGGTGCGGAGTCAAACTTTTTGTCTTCGATTTTAATAAATTTTTGTGAAAACATTACCCCTGCCCCCAAATGTCTACAAAAATTTTTTCAACAAAATATCTCCAATGGTTCAGGAGTTATGACCCCTCAAAAATGACGTTTTTTGACAATTCTGTACGTGATAGATTGCTCAATGGGTATAAAAATTTACGTTACAAATTATGCACTCAAAGAAAGCGGCTATTTTCTACTGTAATTTAATATCTTGATCGTTAAGATTGGTGCAATATTTGTCGAAATATTGCGTTTCCCGTACAAAAAACCCGCAACTTTTTCGTTAAAACGACGGCAGTGATTTTGTGAAGTTGCCCAACCTTTTTAGCAAAAAAATCGAGGGTTTTTTGTACAAAAAACGCAATATCCCAACAAATACTGCACCAATCTTAACGATCGAGGTATCAACCTAAAGTAAAAAGTAGCGGCTTTCTTTAACTATAAAATTTGTAACTTAAATCGTTACACTCATTAAGAAATCTTTCACGTACAGAATTGTCAAAAAACGCAATTTTGTAGGATCATAACTCCTGAACCGCTGGAAATATTTTGTTGAAAAAGTTTTTGTGGGCTATGGGGGCAGTGGTAACGTTTTCTCAAAAAATTATCAAAATCGAAGACAAAAAGTTTGACTCCGCACCGCACCTTTAAGTAAATAATTGTTCACCATATTTGAAGTGTATTGTTACTTTATATTGTTCTTTAATATATACAGTAGTGATGTTCCTACCCTCCAATATCATGCTCAGGAGCTCCGGCCACTAAAAGTGGAGGGGGCGCCGCAGCTCCAGAGCTCCTCTCCTTAAATGAGTGATTTGAAGCTTATTTAAGCTTTTAAAAAATTTGAAATTGCTCCATTTTTGTATTTGTTTATTATTTTTAGTTTAAGTCATAAGTCATTTATTCACAAAAGTTAATACACGCACAAAATGTAGATTACTTATGTGTGAATACACGTATATGTAAGTACATCAATACAAGTTGGTATAGAACATAATATAGAACATATAGAACATAAGCCAACTGGAACCTGCTGGAGACAAGGAGCTTCACGTTGATTCATTTTAATCCGTAATGCATCCTTGACTTTCAGTGGATTCCAATGTGCATCAGTGTGGACTTTTTTGTTTGCTTAAGTGTTGTTTTGAAATCACTGGCAAGCAATTAGTTCACATTTGTTTATATTGTTTGAGATAGTGGTTATGTATAAGTTAATATTATTTTATTTTTAGCTTTAGCTTTTAGCTTCAACTTATTCAGCTCAAAATCACAGGCTGTTCATATAAGCTGTTATAGCGCGTTTCATAGTCGCCTTATAAAACTTATGTGACAGTTCTGGTGATTACTTCGTCGTGGGATCTTTAATAACTTGCTGATGTGGATATAAAAAGACAGAGCATAGTATATAAATAAGTGCCTGCTTTTTATGTTTCGTCTAGAAAGTTTACTTTCAAAAAAATGGAACAACATGTGGCTATATAACTTCAAAAAATTTCTTTATAATAAATATTAGTAACGAAAGGCACGAGGTTAATTTATGTAATTATTTGAGTGCACAGATTTAGAAGTATTTATTGTTAGATGTGTTTTTGGAAAGGATGGCGGAGGGAAGATTACGTACCTTGCTCCGAAATAAGCTAACAGATGTACAGTTAACTATATCATGATCCAGCTCATTCCATATATCAATAACTCTGTTGGAAAAATTATTTTCTTATGTCGATTCGAAAGTTCTCCACTTTCCTTAGCTTTCCTTCATTAGTTTCAACTTTTCATTTTTTATTGATTTCAATAATTTTTGGGCAAAATTTAGTTTAAAAAACATTTAGACAAAACAATCTATACAATCACTCTTTAATTATTTATGAAATTGGTAAAAAAATAGGCCAAAGCTTCGGAGCTCCGAAAAACGGAGCACCGCTCCGGAGCTTCGGAGCTCGGAGCTCTGGGAAACATTACTAATTTACAGTTCAGAACCTTTGGCGTTTGAAATAATTTTACAAAACAAAAAGAACAGAATCTATAACAGCAACTTAGAACAAATGTTTCTTTTGATTAAACCACAAAATGTAAAATCAACTTGTTGTTAAATGGTTTCTATTGTTTAAAAATTTGGTCTGGGTGGTCAACATTTAAAGATTTTCTTTAAAACTAATTATGTTTTTAAATAATTAAATCTGAAACTAATTTTAAAAAATAATCTCACCAAACATACAACAACGTAAAGTCTATAAGTAAACAAAGTTTCTGTATGGCCAAAACATTATACTGAAAATTTAAAGTCAGTTCAAAAATAATTAAGACTGAAAAAAATTTTAAGATGAAAATTTTCAGAAAAAAATAGCTCGCTAATTCATACAAAAGTTTTATTGCCATAAAGTTTAATGGTAACTAACTATATACTATACAATAACTATACTATAACTATACATTAATATAATTATAGTCTGATTCAACCGCGCCGTTATTTAAATATGATCATCTAAAATTGCTTTCCAATCTGAATAGTTTTGAAGAAGCTTTTATATCTTTAAATTGTCTAAAATCTAAAATCTAATATAACTATATGTGTATACTAGAAAACTAATTTTCCAAAAAAATTTTACTTGCAAAGATGCCAAACCAGCCACCGACTGATGACGACATATCATATCATACATTTTTACTTTTTTTTATTTTTCTTGTTTTTGATTTCCGAAAAAATATTGTAAAATTTTAACCGAACAAATTCCAAAAAGGGCATCCAAATTTAGAAAGTACTTCATTTTTTACATTGTCTTTTATAATAGTCGTTAGGGAAGAACGAAGAACCAAATTTTGGTTAATAACAGTTTTTCAATGCAATTTAAACATTTCCTAACACATGCATGCCTACACAGGTTGTCAAAATGTTTAATAGTCAATAAATAATTTAAAATAATTTCACGATAATTTGTGGCAACAATTCGTCAATAAAAATATAAACTTATATTTATCACTAAGGCAATCCTTAGTTAATAAACTTGTCTTCAGTGATTAATGCGCAATTGTTATGTGGTTGTTAATCGAAAACATAATAACATGTATAAAAAAAGGTACGCACAATTGGTATATAAGGAATCCTTTTTTTATATTTTTAACGTACCGATGACTGAAAAGTTTCAATAAACACCGACTTAGTTTTAGCAAGAATATATACCACATGAAAATTTCCTACTATATATACAAAATTGTGTATAGAAATTTTGCCCGATAAGTCGCTCAACTTTTTGCGAATTTTTTAGTAAAAATCCGCTATTTCCTGCTAGTTTTCTCGCGCACTGATTTTAACGCAGCGTTAGTCTTTTTGCAGTAAAAACTTGCGAATTTCTCTGCACTCAAGGCTGTTGTTTTCGCATTTAATTTTTGCGCAACAAAAAAAAACAAACACAAATTGTACACTGTGCGACTTTTCTAGCAAAATTTAGTATAAGCCAGACATTTTCTTTGTGTTATATTCTTGATATTTCGACTGAGACGCTCCACTTTACGATATTATAGTGAATATATTGTAAAGGAACACAGCGGTAATTTCTTCTGTAGTAAAAAGTTTTTAGAAGAATTTGCATATGATGTTATTTAAAGGTGCAGTGCGGATTCAAACTTTTTGTCTTAGATTTTGATAATTTTTTGTGAAAACCTTACCCCTGCCCCCAATAGCTTACAAAAATTTTTTCAACAAAATATTTGCAGTGAGTCAGGAGTATGACCCTCCAAAAATGGCATTTTTTGACAATTCTGTACGTGACAAATTGTTCAATGGTTATTACGATTATGCATATTAATATAATAAATTATGCACTCAACGAAAGTGGCTACTTTCTACTCTGACTTGATACCTTGATCGTTAAGATTGGTGCAGTATTTGTCAAAATATTGCGTTTCCCGTACAGAAAACCCACGATTTTTTCGTTAAAAACACCAAACGACGGCAGTGATTTTGTGAAGTTTCCGAACCTTTGTTTCTTTCATTACAGAATTCATTACAGAATTGTCGAAAAACGCCATTTTTGGTCTATCATTACTCCTGAACCACTGGAAATATTTTTTTGAAAAAAATTTTTATGGGCTATTGGGTGCAGGGGTAAGGTTTTGACAAAAAATTATCAAAATCGAAGACAAAAAGTTTGACTTCGCACCGCAGCTTTAAGAGATGAGAAATAAAATTGACCCCAAAAAGTTCTAATATTTTTGGATCAACAATTTTTAAATATTCAAACAAAGGCCAAAATATTGTAAGATTTAAATGTAGTATATAATAAGCTGACCAACAATTTATTAGTCCATCAATATAACGCATATATCTTTCCAATTAAATCTCGCATTTTATCGTTAAACATTCGACACCAATAATTAACAATAATTACAACAACAACAATAATAAAAACGAAATTAATAATTAATTATGAGCGTTCCAATCATTCTGCGGTGCGCAAAAATGTTATGTAGCAATTTTTTAACACTAAGTTAACAATAAACTGTTGGAAAGAAGCACATTTTGAATTAAATTTAACTACACTATGAGACTGAGAGCATTCCCATTTCTCTGCGGTTTCGTCGTTAGCAAAAAAAACAAACCACTTTCATTTTAATCGACCAAAGTCCCATAAGGATTAATTTGCATATAACGATTAAATTTGCAATACATCCTTTGGAATTTGAGTTCAGTGGTTTTTACCAAAAAAACTATTATAGTACATACAGAGAGTGTACCATGATTGTACTGAACTCAAAATTTAAAAGGATGTATTACAAATTTAATCCTGTTGTGTGCAAATTCTTCCTTATGTGACTTTGGTCAATTAAGCACATTACAAATTACAGCATTTTAAAACGCTGTTCATTTTAAGCATGTTACTGTTTTAATTTCGGCAACTATAAACAAAAACTACCAAAAACTTTATCCCACCAACCATGTGACTCAGGTACAACCGTATGTATTTTTTCGCATTACTTTTTAATATATAAAATTTGGGGATAAAATTTTAAAAAATTCGGCATCAGATTAATATCAAAAAACCAAAAAACGGTATAGCAATTTAATTAGATATAAAACGTGTAATAAAATAAATGTGTCCAATCATTGGCAGAACAGGTTTTAGAACATACAAAAAATTTTTGCTTCTGGTGGAGCTGTTTCATAAAAGTTCCCAACATGCTGTTTTTGTGTTGAAGTCCATTTCTTTTTGTAGAAAGCTTACATGACCTAAGTCATACTTCTCTCATAGAAAATGCAATAGAGTTTAGGAACAGAGCAAACTTACCATAAAGCTGAAACCAGTATGCAAATTTGCATGAAATATCCCGTAATCCTGTCCCGTGAAAAATCAGCATATTGCTACCGTACAGCTTTAACCATTTAAATTTTTGTCAGGACATATTTGCGACAAAATTACTTCACGGAAGTAGGCTTAGTATACAAGGTTTTAGTCGAAACGAGGAAAAGGCAATCACGGGAATGGGTTAAGACGCAGTTTCCGTTTTCCCTTCTTTTCGGCGAAATCATATACTCTATTCGTGCCTGATATATATAAAACCTGTTATTTTTACCCTAATCTGTTATAACTTTTTTTTTCCGTGGTTGCCTTTTCCTCGGTTACAACGTGAAACCTTCATAAGACAAAGGTGAAACCTTCGCCTGCCTTTTTGAAATTTTTTTCCGCTGCAAATTCGCAGAAGATATTTCGCGCCACCGCTGCTCAGTGTTAAACTTGACGCCGATCCCCATCGGGACGCTGCGTTTAACACTGAGCAGCACTGGCGCGCAATTCTTACTGCGGATTTGCAACGCTTTTTGCACGAAAAAAATCCCAAAGGATTAATACACTGACCAGCCAGACCAGACGCCATTACCTATCCGCGCTCCAGCTTTAGTATGACAAATGTCGTACGTAAATCTTTTCGCCGACCAGAATGTCGGATAATTGACTCAATTTCGGCCAGCCTTTATTTCGGCCACCGCCTTTTTTTTTCACATGACCTAAGTCATACTTCTCTCAAAATGTCATATAAGTATTCGTGATCATGTCATATATGTTTTGTTCTGTGGGAATGGTTGTGGAAGGAGCTGTTAGAATCACTTCTTTTAGCCAAATACACTTGGGAAAAAATTGGATCTCCAATGGAGGAAAGATCTCCATTTTTTCAAAAGCTCTAATTGGCCAAAAATGATTCTATAAGGTCATAACTTTGTAAAGGTCTTGAACACTGAACAATGTCCTTTTATATGGGAGGGTTATCGTGAATATTTAGGGTCGATGGAACCTTGGGAACTTGGAGCTGGAACTTGGAGCTAAAAATAGGAAACTTGAAGCCGTAAGTGAGGAACTTGGAGCCTAAAGATTTGAACTTGAAGCCGAAAATAAAAATCGCTAAAACGTTTACTGAAGAAGGCCTAAGCGAAGCCTAAATATAACCCCAAACCAATTTTTTCTTAAAGGCTCTAAGTTCCCATTGCTTGTGGCTCCAAGTTCCCAAAAATTTTCGATGGCTCCAAGTTCCCTGCTTGTGGCTCTAAAGACCCCATACGATCGTGAAAACTATATAATTAACCGCGTATGGCTACATAAATCGTCGCGTCATCTATCTAGACATACGCAGTTCCTTTCATAACTATGCGGATAGCAAAAATAACAGCCGGTGGCCGAAATTAAAGCTGCCCGATTTTAAGTCAGTTATTAATTACCGCGTCTTGCTGCTTAGCGTATAAAGATAAGCAAGCGTTAAACGGCAGCAACAGTTCACCATTGAGTTGCAGTGGCGCATTATTCTTGATGCGTTCTTGCTCTGAAGAATTACAAAGAGTTGAAGAAGACATTTTTTGTGTTCCAAATTTCATGCTGTGACATCACTTTACAGAGTATTATATTAATAAATTTTAAATATAGTTTATTTTAAAGTTAAACTCAAAACATATATGCGCACAATTATACGTTTATCAAGTTTTCGGTAATTTTTAAGGAAAAATTTGATCGAATAAGACCATAATTGTAACTGATCAGTAAACACCAGCCAAAGAATATTCGGACCCAAACCATAGACCAACTTTTATCAGAAGTTTTCAATTTAGAATTTTCAGATCTAAAAGAAATTGGGCAAATGTGGGATAAAGTGTTAGTATTTCGCAATCCCAATTACAAAAATAAACAACAACCAAAAAAATACAAAATTTTGATAACACCACTGTTTTGTTCGTTTAAATACGATAAAAATGATAGGTTAGTTTTTAAAATCACCTTAACATTACACAAGTTATGACTGCTTTTGCAAGCAAAAAAATAATTGCAACATGTATTTTAAGTATTTTTTTAATTTTCTATAAAATTTTTTTACGGGTTTTTTTTATATTTTCAGGAAACGCGCACTTAATTTTAGAAAACGCACCTGATTTGATTTTTAAAACTCAGGACCTACTTTAACATAGTAGTTTATTGATTTTTGTACTTTGCGGGCTAAGCTTAGTTAAGGTAAGAATATATAACACAAGAGAATGTCCGACTGTACACTAAATTTTTGACAAAATTTTGAGAGGAAAGTCGCACTTTCGAATTCGTGTGCGACTTTTCTCGCAAAAATCCGCTATTTCCTGCAAGTTTTCCCGCACTGCGATTTTTAACACAGTGTTAGTTTTCTGGCAGTGGGGACTGCGACTTCTTTCGCACTCTATGCTGCTTTATTCGCACTGCGATTATTTTCGCACGCGAGTCGGGCTGCACAACAACAAAAAAAAAACAAAGCGGAGCAAAAATTTTGTGTTTAAATGAGTAAAAGTCGCTTTTTTTACCTTAAGATGTTAAAACCTTTTAGTTTTAATAAAATAAAGTAACTTTTTAACGTTTTAAAATTAAATAAAACAAGTTTTAAAGTGTTTTACTCCATTGAAAATGACTACCAGCGTCTGTATTTTATATTGTTGTGCAGCCAGACTCGCAGTGCGAAAATAATCGCAGTGCGAATAAAGCAGTATAGAGTGCAATAAAAGTCGCAGTCACCACTGCGACAAAACTAACACTGTGTTAAAAATCGCAGCAAGGGAAAATAAGCGAAAATGGCGCATTTTTGCGAGAAAAGTCGCACACACAAATTCAAAAGTGCGACTTTCCTCGCAAAATTTTGTCAAAAATTTAGTGTACAGTCGGACATTCTCTTGTGTTATATATTCTTGTTAAGGGGAATGCGTTTATATCTATATTACTATTACGATTTATATTACTATTACCAAAAATATATAATATAACGAAAAATGTGCAACTCCTATATAAAAAAGTATGGAAAAGGTGGCCTTTATAATGAGCCTCTCCATTTAAATGACACTCTCCATAATAATGGCAAAGTAGCCATTTTAATGCGGGAAAATATGCTGTTCGCCTACGTTATTCAGCACAAATGTGCGCGGATCAATAAAAACATTTTATTTCATTTGCGGGATGCGTGCGCATTTAGTGTAAAGTGACGTAGGCGAACGGCATATTCCTTTGAATTAAAAAGCTATTATTATGGAGGGAGGGTGCCATTTAAATGGAGAGGCTCATTATAAAGGCCACCTTTTCCGTACTTTTTTATATAGGAGTTGCACATTTTTCGTTATATTATATATTTTTGCTATTACTATTTAATGTCTATATTACTATTACGACCTAGTGGAGGTTGAGGCAGAACTCACGTCTTGCATGCTGAAGCCCGACTAAGATACGCTACATTGTGATAATCTTGTTTGTTAATACCAAGAATATATAACACAAGAGAATGTCCGACTGTACACTAAATTTTTGGCCAAAATTTTGCGAGAAAAGTCGCACTTTTAAATTCGTGTGCGACTTTTCCCGCAAAAATTCGCCATTTTCTGCTAGTTTTCCCGCGCTGCGATTTTTAACACAGTGTTAGTTTTTTCGCAGTGGGGACTGCGACTTCTTTCGCACTCTATACTGCTTTATTCGCACTGCGATTATTTTCGCACTGCGAGTCTAGCTGCGCAACAAAAAAATACAGACGCTGGTAGTCATTTTCAATGGAGTAAAACACTTCGAAATTTGTTTTATTTAATTTTAAAATGTTGGAAAGTTAGTTTATTTCATTAAAACTAAAAAGTTTTAACATCTTAAGGTAAAAAAAACGACTTTTACTCATTTAAACACAACATTTTTGTTCCGCTTTGTTTTTATTTTTTTTGTTGTGCAGGCAGACTCGCAGTGCGAAAATAATCGCAGTGCGAATAAAGCAGCATAGAGTGCGAAAGAAGTCGCAGTCCCCACTGCGAGAAAACTAACACTGTGTTAAAAATCGCAGCGCGGGAAAACTAGCAGAAAATGGCGGATTTTTGCGGGAAAAGTCGCACACGAACTTAAAAGTGCGACTTTTTTCGCAAAATTTTGGTCAAAAATTTAGTGTACAGTCGGACATTCTCTTGTGTTATATATTCTTGTTAATACTAATATCGTCGTTAATCTGACACAATAAGTCAGATGCGCCCTAAAATACTTCCAACTGTGACTCTTTTTATCTCTTAACATACAATTACTATAAACAATATGAGTCAGAGTCACGTTAATTTTATACTGATTGTGGCTCTTTGTGTCAGAGTAACGACGATATGTAGTATATTTGGTTGCGCAGTTAGTGCTGAATAATATTGATCTTGTGTATCCTGTTTTATGTGAAATAAACACGATAGTCAAAACCCTCCTATATAAACGGAAATTGGTCAGTGTTCATTTTCTTTACAGAGTTATAACGTTATAGAATCACTTTTAGCCAATTAGTGCTTATAATTTGTCACATATAATTGTAATGTTCCATCTGAAAAAAAAATCAAAAAAATTTATTATGAAATACATAAAAAATTTGTTATTTTACCAGTAGACAAAGCTAATAATAATTTCTCCATTGTATGCAAAAAAATTTTATCTTCAAACAATGTCAAATGAGTTAGGAATACAATTCATTAACAAGAAATGGAAAATTACTGGTAATGCTGTATATAATCCCGTTTTTGATCTTACTACTCAACAAATTATTGACCAACATAATAAAATCTCCACTGATTTTGGTACTAATATCAGTCCTGAAAACCAAGTTTTACCTACAATTTTTGCTATTCCTAAGTTGCACAAAAATCCTCATAAATTTCGATTTATTGCCGGAGCGCATAAAGCTAGTTACAAACCAGCGTCAGTAGTACTTTTAAAAAAAGTTTTAACGTTCTTTAAGGATCATTTTCATAATTATTGTAAGTCTCTTATAGATAAAATTGGTGTGGTAAATTGGTCTATTGATAATAGTTTGCAGGTCATTAATAATATTCAAAATATTGATAATCTTAATGATATTGTTACTGCAGATTTTAGTACATTATACACTAATTTACCGCATTCTATTATTATTAAAAATATGTTTTCTATGATTGACGTACTTTTTAAAAACTCTAGCAAAGCCTATCTAGCAGTGTCATATCAACAATGTTTTTAGACAGATAACAAAATTAATACCAATAGAATATTAACATCTAATAAAGATGAAATTAAAAACTCGTTTTTGTTTGTTTTAAATAATACATTTGTAAACTTTGCTGGAATAAATTTTAAACAAGTAACAGGTATACCCATGGGTGGTAATGCATCACCTCAAATAGCAGATTTAACTTTATCATTTATGGAATTTTCTTATCTTAAACAAAATCCTATTGACAGAAGAAATCTAAAAAATACTGTTAGATATGTTGATGATATTGCTGCTTTTAATAATCAATTTTTTTACACATTTGCAAAAAAATTTATCCGAATTCACTTTCACTCTCTCAAACAAACCTAACTACTACCAAAGCTCAGTATCTAGATCTTAAAATTCAAAATTTAAATAATAAAATTCATATTTCAGTCTATAATAAAACCGAAGAATTTAATTTTCATGTACTCTTAATTAATAAGAATAGCCAGAATTTGCACACATACCACTGATTATGTAAATTCCCTTAAAACCTTTGCAAAATTTTTCAAAATCTTACATACAATGAAAATGAACTTAAAAATCAAATAGATAAATATTTTCGTAATTATAGACCTCTTAATACAAAATTTAACGTCATACACAAAAAAGATTACAATGGCTTAATTTCCAAGATATTTACAAAAAAATTTTCCGGTGTACCATAAGGTATACCGGTTGCTTGGGTTTTTGTTAAGGAATGGTGTCAACCATACATGGGCACGGGGGGGGGTTGGGGGGTTAACCCCCCCCCAAATTCTGAGAAGGGAGGTTTAACCCCCCCCCCCAATCAGAAGTGGGGAGGGAACAAAAGGTTTACCACCCTCCAATTTTGGAAAAATGAAGAAAAAAATGTCTTTAAAATGACTTCTAACTGCCTCAAAACTTAAGTTTTGAGGTAAAAATGAATGTTTTAAGCAATAAAAAGCTCAAAAATGCTATAAAAATGGCTTTTTGACCTAAAATTAGCTTTTTTCATCTATTTTTCCTTCAAAATCGAAAAATGATATGGGTAAAATGCACTCCAGAAAAAAAACGATATGGTATTTTGCGTTTTTTCGGATTTTAATCCCCCCTAATTTGGGGTTTAACCCCCCCCCACTCCGGACCAACTTTCCCATGTATGGTGTCAACTATTCTTATACTTCTTTTCCGGAATTTACTCCGGTTGCTTTGGCACATTGTATTAAGCATGCAAACTTTAGGTTCTTATATGTCTATATTTTGTTAATTAGTAATGTTTAGATTTATTGTTATGCTACTTATTATTTTGATTGTTATATAAGGTTAATAATTTTTTATTTTAATTTTATTTTTAATTAAAAACTAATTAATCATAAACTCACATTAAACTATGTGGTGTTTTTACACTATAAATTCCAACATAAGTTATCATCTTAATCTTTAGGTTATTAAAATTATTTTCTGGAATGCCATTAGGTATACCGGTTGCTTGGGTTTTTGTATAGGAAATAGCCTAGGCTATTTTCTCTACGTTTTTTCCGGAATTTATTTTGGTTGCTTTGGCACATTTTATTGCGCATGTATAGCTGATGTTTCATTTATCAGTTTTAAATTTATTAATATTTTAATAGTTTTTCTTATTTTCATAATAAACTTTTTGTTTTGATCGATTTTTATGTTTTCTCTTTTTACAAATATTTTTTCAATATATTAGGAATTTTTTTACTGATTCCATGAGCACACTATGGCGCAGTGGATTGATTATTCGCCTTAACTACAGTTGCACCTAGGTTCGACTCTTGGTAAGGTTAAGATTGTTTTGTTTTTTTTAAAAATCTATATTTGTCTCAATGCACCGTTATTGATTTCTCAGTCACAATTCAAAAACATGGGCAGAGTAATTTTGTCTTATTTTACGTTTACCAATATTCTCGGTTATTTAGTCAGATAAATAATAAAATAACACATTGCATGATTGAGTTTACAATTTATTGGGACTTCCTGACTTGCCATATTGAATATCACCATATAATGTACACTGTATGTACTTAAGATTTGTGTGGTGTCGAAAAAATCTAATAATTTTTTTTGTTATATTTAAAAAATTTTTTATTAATTTTTTTTTGAAAAAAATGGAAAACTCAAACACAAACTCCAGAAAAAGAACGCTCAAAAGCGTTGATACAGAGGTATTTTTGTTTTATATTTTTTGAAAATTTATATTTATTATGTTTTAAACTAAAAATTTTTTAAAAGTTTAAATAAAATTAATCCTTTTATAAATAATTGTTTTAGCTAGAAATTTATTAACAAAAATTAATTACAATTTAAACATGTTAATTAAACCTAACAAAAGATTTTTTTTAAATTTATGTTTTTTAAAAACTTTTTAAAAATTTTTGTAACCATAAATGTGCTAAGCTTATACACTTTTTTATATGTTTAAAATTTATTTTACAATATGCATTTTTTATTTATTCGTTTTTAATAAAAAATCGTTAAGGTAATTTTTTTATATAGCTACATTTTTGGGTTGTAATGATTTGTAATGAAGACTCCGTTGAAGAAGTGCTACTTCATTACTTATTTTGTCCATACGCGTCTGGAGAAGCACAGAAACGCGTATTTGTTAACACTTACTTGCATGTTATGCTTACTTTGTTTGAAATTATTATTAAGACATTCTCATGTGACCTCCTTTTATATTTTCGTTTTATTATAAAAAAAGAAGATCTTTCATCAATTGGAGATTATTTTTTCCTAAGCACTAATTGGCTAAAAGTGATTCTATTAGCTCCTCCCACAACCTTTCCACAGAGCAAAACATATATGACGTGATCACGAATATTATATGACATTTTGAGGGTCTTTAAAATCCTGACGTGAATAAACTTTAACCCGTCCATTCCCGTAATTGTCTTTTCCTCGGTTACAACCGTGAAACGTTCGTGCGACCTATGTCATACTTCAGTCAAACCTAATTTTTTGCGCGAGTGGTGCCCAGTGAGCGAGCAAATTGAATTGGTTAAAGCTGTAAGGTAGCAATATGGAGATTTTTGTCACGGAGGCGCCCGGAAAAATACATTCTGCAAAATATCTTCGGAAAGAATATCTTCTGAAAGACTTTTAAATTCTCAACTAAAGAAAACTTTTATTTTCCTAAGCCTAAGCGAAACCTTACAATCAAGCCAAAACGAAATAAAAAAGTTTAAAGAAACCATTAAAAGTTTTTAATAATACGGAATAATTTACTGCTGAAAGAAGATATTTTTTCCGGAAGATATTTTGCAGAAGGTATTTTTTTCGGACACCGTCACGGATACAGTGTATTACGTAGGATATTTCAAATTACAAAAATTTGCATATTGCTACCGTACAGCTTTAACCATTTCAGTTTGCTCGCTCACTGGGCACTATTCGCGCACAAAAATCATGTATGACGGAAGTAAAACCTAGGTCATGCGAAGAGCTTACCGCGGTAAGGTTTACGTACGACATTTGTGATACAAAAATACCACCACCATGAGACCAAGATTTTACCTTTGTCGCACGAAGGTTTTACGGTTGTAGCGGGGGAAAAGGCCTTCACGGGAACGGGTTAAACTTTAAGCTTACCTGTACCAGTTGGTTAATTGCATCATAATGTAAAAAGACGACAGAAAATAGATGAAATGAAAAAATGAATAAGAATATTCCGGCCTTTCGGTTTTGTTTGAATTTCTTTCTTTGACATTATTCATTGAAAGATCCTGACATTTCGTTTTTTCTTTACTATTAATATTCTGTAAAAAAACAATCATTTGTCTATAATGCTATATTAACTAATCTGCATTAGATCACAACACAACTTATATTATGTCGATCGTTATAAATAAAAAATACATTGGTTTGTTTTCATCGTTACTCTGGCACAATCAGTCAGAAGCATCATAAAATACTCGTAACTGGGACTCCTTTTATATCTTAACACACAATAAATCCAAACAAAATGCGTCAGAGTCACGCTGATTTTATGCTGATTGTGAGTCTTTGTGTCAAAGCAACGACGTTTTGATCTGATGGTGCGCGTCTTGATTCTAGAAAATTTTGATCCTCTTTATTTTCGAACATTTTTGTTTACTTAAGTGTTGTTTTGAAATCACTGGCAAGCATTGAGCTTACAGTTGTTTGCACTATTTGAGACAGTGGTTATGTATAAGTTAATAATATTTTATTTTTAGCTTCAACTTATTCAGCTTAAAATCACAGGCTGTTCATATAAGCTATTATAGGCGTTTCATAGTCGCCTTATAAAGCTTATGTGGCAGTTCTGGTGATTACTTAGTCGTGGGATCTTAATAACTTGCTGATTTGTATATAAAAAGACAGAGCATAGTATATAATTAAGTGCCTGTTTTTTATGTTTCGTCTAGAAAGTTTACAATCAAAGAAAAATGAAACAACATGCGGCTATATAGCTTTCAACTAAAATTTTTTATTTGGATTAACGTAAGTGCAACGACCGAATTGTCGTAACTCTGACACAATGAGTCAGATTTGTGGAAACTATATAATACTAACGCAAAATTAATATAAACAAAATGAGTCAGAGTCACGTTAATTTTATACTGATTATGATTCTTTGTGTGAGAGTAACGACGATCTATATGTTAAAAGATAAAAACAGTCACAGTTACAAGTATTTTATGCCGATTCTCACTCATTGTGTCATAGTAATGACAGTTTCGTCGTTACTCTGACACACAGAGTCACAATCGGGTTTAAAATCAACGTGACTGTGACTCATTTTGTTTATATTGTTCGTGTGTTAAGGTTAGGTTAGGAACACCACAGTTAGATTTTGACGGCAGATCTTTTCTAATTAATTTTTACTAACGTATTTTGACCTGCTCATTCAATTTTTTACATTCATTTTTCTTAAAAAAATTGTTATTGTCCACACTTATTAAATGACAACAATAAAATATGTGTCAAGAATACATTATATTATAGGCACCTTGCACTGGAACTCGGTTTATACATGAAGTATGCAATATACATAAGCGTCACCATAATGGATAAATACCGTATCTCCAACTTATCTTTCGTAGTATGCAGATCAACCGATCGGTTGATCAGACGGATTAACTGAAATTTCGCGCGCTTTTGATCCGTTGATCTGCATACTACAAAAGATAAGTAGGAGATACGGTAATTATCCATTATGGTGACGCTTGTGTATATTGCATACTTTATGTATAAACAGAGTTCCAGTGCAAGGTGCCTATAATAAAATTTATTACCAAAAATATTCTATTTTTTTTATTTTTCATTTAGCGTATCTTGAATAAAGAACACTTTTTTTTAATTAAAAAGTTAAAAATTAAAAAAAAAAAATATTGCCTGCAAGACACTCGAACCTACGGGTCCTAGGATCCTAGTCAGACACTCTAACCACTCGGCTACTGGCCCATCTGAAATCTTTTTTGTAAAAGATACTTTTAAACAAACGTTTCGAAATGTAGTTTCTTGGGATCAAATCAAAAAAATTTAAAATGAAAATTAAAAAAATTGATTTGCTCAGATTTTAATGAAAGTTTGGAAATAGTTAGACACAAGTCCCAAGAAATACTTTGAATTGTATTTGATTAAAAAACTAATTCAGTATTTTTTTTATTTGATTTTTCTTTTAGAAACATCGATTTTTTTTAATTTTCTTAAAATTTTAAACTACGTTTTACTCCAAAACATACATCTAAAAATTGCCCCCTATTTTTCGTTAATTTTGAATAAAATTGCAGAAAAAACTGAGCTAATCAAATTTTTTAAATGGCGAAAAACTGTTTTTTAAGCTTTAAATTCATCAAACTATATCTCGAAATAGAACGTTCAGTAAACGATGAAACTATTACCGTTGGACACATCATAATCGTGCTTTCGATTGCACTATACTTTTGTCAGACAAAAATTAATATCTATGTTGATATCGAACTTTTAGTAAAAATCGTCATAACTGTGGTGTTCTACCTTAAGTATAAAATTATATTCTGAATAACAAAAAATACCATAATATTACCTCAGAATGTTATCTGTCACATGTCTTCTCAATCAAAATAAGTTCTACTATTTATATTTTATATTAGTAAACTATAATTATTATGCCAAGTTCCTCTGAATGAATCACTAACTTTTTGGATTCAAATCCAATTTTTTACAATAATAACAATTACAAATTGACTGTATTAGCAAATTTGCGATAATTTTGGATGAAACAAAAAGAGTCCAATCAGTTTATTGTGTGTGGGACATTGAGTCTAATCAGTTTGACACAGTAAAAAATTTGAAAAACATCTTAAAGTTCAAATTCTTCAGGCTGAAATTAAGGGCGTAACTGCTCGTCGCCAGGAAGAATTAAAGAATGAACGCGCGATAAGAAAAATAATAAAAAAGATGTCAGTGATGATGTAACCAATTATTATAAAGTTGCGTCACGTGTTTCTCTCCATGTGACATTTTCTCGAAGAACGAGTGGTTACTTTACCACCTAACTATTTTCACCCTGATAGAATTCATCTTTAGTAACAAAAAGAGTCAACTGAAAAAACTCTCACTTTATCAGTAATGGTAACACTTAATGTAATGCCTAGTATGACAAAAGGTAGCCTGTCTATGATCCAATAATTGGAATTAATTACAAAAGTCATGATTAAAAATTTGATTTTTCCTAAACATTTAAAACCTTAAAATGGCAATATCTCTAAACAAGGTTTTTTACATGGACTCATTGTGTCATACTAACGACTAAATAAACTATGAAATAGATTTTAGTAGCAAGAATTCGTTTTAAAGCTTTATAATTTATCTTTTTCATTTGTCTTCTTCTTCTTCACTATTTTTATTAAGTAATTTTATTTTAGTTTAAAATGTTTATCCAGTTTTTATATTAAAAATCTTAAATCAATGAAACGTACCTCGTTATCAAAAACTCCCAAAATCGCTGCAAAATCTGAGCCATGTACATAGTTATCAGGCTAAAATAAAAAAAACATGACAACAAAAATATATCTGTCCAATGTTATTTATTTGGTAAAAATAGCAAAATATTATAAAGCGTTTTTTAAATACTTTATCATGCAGATGTAGTATGCAGATCAACCGATCAGTTGATCAGACGGATTAACTGAAATTTTGCGCGCTTTTGATCCGTTGATCTGCATACAACGAAAGATAAGTAGGAGATACGGTAATTATCCATTATGGTGACGCTTGTGCATATTGCATACTTTATGTATAAACAGAGTTTCAGTGCAAGGTGCCTATAATAAAATTTATTACCAAAAATATTCTATTTTTTTCATTTTTCATTTAGCGTATCTTGAATAAAGAACACTTTTTCAATTAAAAAGTTAAAAATTAAAAAAAAAAATATTGCCTGCAAGACACTCGAACCTACGGGTCCGAGGATCCGAGTCCGACACGTTAACCACTCGGCTACTGGCCTATCTGATATCTCTCTCGTAAAAGATACTTTTAAACAAACGTGTCGAAATGTAGTTTCTTGGCGTCAAATCAAAAAAATTTAAATGAAAATTAAAAAATTTGATTTGCTCAGATTTTAATGAAAGTTTGGAAACAGTTAGACACAAGTCTAATTAATACTTTGATTTGTATTTGATTAAAAAACTAATTCAGGTATTTTTATATTTGATTTTTCTTTTAAAAACACCGATTTTTTTTAATTTTCTTAAAATTTTAAACTACGTTTTACTCCAAAACATACATCTAAAAGTTGCCCCCTATTTTTCGTTAATTTTGAATAAAATTGCAGAAAAAACTGAGCTAATCAAATTTTTTAAATGGCCAAAAACTGTTTTTTAAGCTTTAAATTCATCAAACTATATCTCGAAATACAACGTTCAGTAAACGATGAAACTATTACCGTTGGACACATCATAATCGAGCTTTCGATTGCACTATACTTTTGTCAGACAAAAATTAATATCTAAGTTGATATCCAACTTTTATTAAAAATCGTCGTAACTCTGGTGTTCTACCTTAAGGAATAAAAAGAGTCACAGTAACGAGTATTTTATGACGATTTTTACTCATTGTGTCAGAGTAAAGGCGAAATATTTTAGCAACGCAATATGTTAGCGAAAAATATCAAAATAAAAACTTTAGGTTTTCTTAAACCTAAGTGAAACCTAGAAATCAAATCAACTTTATCCAATAAATTGCGCTGTAATCGTGCTGTAGACCAACTGCTAAGAATCAAAGTTCTGAACACTTCCTTTCGGCAAAATTTCATGTGCACATCATATATGTACAAAATTTGAATAAACAAATTAACATTACAATAAAAATAAAAAAACAAAGTAGACTAAAAAACATTTAAAAATGGCACAGAAAATTTTTAAGGCGCGAAACAAACTTCGCCCAAAATGTATAAAAGGCACAAATCAAAAAGTCGATTTCGGCCAGTCTAAGAAAAAGGGTTTTTTGAATTTAAAAAACTGCTTATACTTAGGGTATCTGACTTAATTTCGGCCAGACCTTAATTTCGGCCAGGCCTTAATTTCGGCCACCAATTTAGGGTGTTAGAAAATTGGCTTATTTTTAAAACACAAAAGAACTAGCACAAAAGTAACTGGATTAATGTTGAATAAACTGTTTTTGCAAAAGTTTTTTTATTTTTGTTATTCTAGATTATCAACATTTTCATATAAAAAGTGAATTTTTTGTGATTTTCTTAATTTTTGCTTTGTATTTAAGCTGCATCAAATTTAGAAGGAAGCAATATATAACCTTAAATATCTTCTATTTAAGGCTCAAAGTTGTTAATTTTCATGCGTTTTGATATTTTTTTTCGAAATAACTTTGCAATGCGTTTAACTAACTGCGCATTTTAAGATTCCGTTAATTTCGGCCACCTTAAAATTTAGGTAAAAAACCTGCCGTTTTTTGCTGTTTTTTAATATAATCGTACTACTGTATTTATGAAGAATTTTGTTTGCTCGTTTGATTTTTTTTTTGACGTTTTTAAGCCAAAAATAAAAATTGAACAAAAAATACAAGTTTACCAAGAACAATACCTAAGGATACACTTGCAACCTTTAAAAAATTTTATTGTTCGTTTTGGCAATAGTTATAGCCAGTTTTTTTAGGTGGCCGAAGTTAATGGTTCGCGCCTTAATTTCGGCCACTATAAACAACAACTTTAAACCTCCACTGAGCTTTAACTGTAACAGAAATTAATTTTGCACGGGAATAACAAAAATAGCTATCGTTTGATTTTTAGACAAAATTTTGGGTCGATTGGAAAAATCGGAAAAACTTATCCAAAAAAATAAAAAAGTGGCCGAGATTAAGTCAGTTATCCTATTTAGAGCAAAATACTAAAATACCAAAAAAACGTTTTTAAATCGCCCAATATCGAAGTTTTATGTTTTGGCCTTGGGATACTTGTTAAACAAAATATGAACCAGGCTCTACTTGATTTTACTGATTAAAAGTTAATTTTTGATTATGAGTTATAGTATAAGTAACTTACCTTGTTTTCATATCCCGAAACATTTAAATTTTTAGACTCCACTACTGTTTTTATACTGTTGTAAATGGCCAAAAATACAGTAAAGGCTACCCCTAAATAGGAACTAGCCGAGTCAGACCAATTCATTTCAGCAGTAGTAGCGTCTAAATTTTCGAGGCCACAATTCTCTTGCAGTTTTAGCAATGTGTGAAAAGTGTTTCCAAACAGTGGATGAATATCGGGGATTTTCTTTTCTATAAACAATAATTAATTATTTTGAATTTAATTTAACTTTAATTAATTTCAATCCGAATTAATCAATAATTCCTTTCACGATGGTCAAAATCTTTCCATTTGCACGGAAGTTGTTAAGTGTTAAGAATTTCCAATGCATTATGACGCTATAAAATCACTTTCAGCCACTGAGCGTGTTGGAAAAATTGATCTGCAATCCAATGAATGTTAATATCTAGAAATTTTAACTCCTCTCACTTTCGTTCCCACGGTGCTAAAGATATAGCTGCAAATTACCGATACTACTCACTATTTAAGGGTCTTTCAAATTCTAACGCGTCATAATACTAAAAAGGCTCCCCTTTAAAAAAGTCCCAACACAAAAGAATCCTGTAAAAATTACAACTGGCATAAAAGAGTCCCCTGAAGATAGCGTATACAAAAGTAAACGACGGTAAGACCAAATAAATACGACGGTGCAGTCGATTTATACCACGGTGTGACCTGAATTATACTTCGCAGTATTAAAACAGTATACCAAAATAATTTGTAGGTCCCACCAAAAAATTCTTTGTTGCGTCAAAGAATTTTCAGGGCGGCGAAGTTACGCTCTATTGTTATCTTTGGTGAAAAATCTTATATCAGACCGTTGTGTAAACTAGTGATGTTCCTACCCTCCAATATCATGCTCCGGAGGTCCAGCCATTTAAAGCAGAGGGAGCTCTGGAGCTCCGCCCTTTAAATGAGAGGTTTTGAGCTTATTTAAGCTTAAAATACATTTAAAGTTACTTTATCTGCATTTTTAAGACAAGTTTAAGTTTTCAAATACAATTTAGTATATAAAAAAATTTTAGACAAAATAATCAATAGATTATTCATAAAATTAGTACAAAAATTAGGCGGAGCTCCGATTCGGAGCTCCGGGGGTTGCTCCCGGAGCTCCTAAACACGGAGCTCCGCTCCGGAGCTTCGGAGCTCGGAGCTCCGGGGAACGTCACGAGCATAAACTGTTGTTCAACGACTGCATTATGGACTGCGCAAAGATTTAAAGCACACTATAATGGACTTTATAAATTTAATCAGGTTAAAAATGCTATGCATTCTAGATCACGCTAACTGGTTATTTAATTGATAAAGTTTTTGTATTTTTAAAAAATTCTAAAAAAACATGTTTGAATTTCGAACAATTTCCGTTCAAATGGAGGTTTTTGCTTTCGTGAAATAGCAATGAACTATATTCTTAATATAGCTCTTAAACGATTTTGTATCCCTTCGTATTGATTGCTATTTTTTATCATAAAATTTATACAAATAAAAAGGTTAGAACTCGAAGTAAATTTAAATAAAATGGCAATATTTAGTTTAAGAAGCTTAAACCGCTAAAAATTTCTTGCGATCAACAGCTAAATATACAAAGTCGCAGAAAAAAATGATTATAAACATTAATCTTGGTATTTCAAAAAACCAATATTTATAAAATTATTAGTGAAAGCATATTTTTTTATGTTATATAGTACCGTTATTTTGTCGTTGAGGTTCGCTAATAACGGCGGACACAGTAATCAATGTGGCGCAACAGACCAAGGCTGATGCGCGCCAAAATCTCCTGGAAAGTTTGACGGCATTTCCGAGAATTCCACGAAATAAAAAGGTAAGACTAAAAGTGGCTGCACTAAGAATGCAGTTCGTAGTAATGTATAGCGTATTCAAGGCGCAGGAGGGTTGGCGCAGATAGCAATGAATCAAGAGGTAAGCCTGGCCTAGCAGTGTTAGCACCAGAAGAGTCCAATGGGAGAAAACTTCCACTACAAAAAATCAAACGTTATTAATTGTTTAGTCTAAAACTTTTAGTCTAAAAAAATTTTGTTATATAAATAATGTACAAACATAAATAAAACAAAAAATACAGGTGTTTGCCAAATTTTTTTGTGAAAATAAAATGCATTTGGTTGATTTTTTTTGGTTTTTCATTGCTATAGAATAAAAAAATTTTAATAAAAAATTAGATGAATTAGTTAATGAAGAAATTAATTCGATTTTGTTTAATTTAAATAGTTTTTACATTTAATAATAATTATTTAATATTAATTATTTTCACATCTTTGCTACACACAAAATTAATTCACAGCAGAGTTAAAAGCGGGAAAAATACTAAATATGATTTTATTAACGGACGGGTATTATAATTATGTTTATCATCATTAGGCATATTGTAATAGAAATTAAATATATTTACACAAACATAGTAAAAATAACGTAAACTTTACTTATTTTCCAAAACTGTATGTAAGGGTCTTTGTCATTTTTCAATTTCTTATCTCTAAAAATTTTTATATAGGCACCTTGCACTGGAACTCGGTTTATACATGAAGTATGCAATAAACATAGCGAGTCACCATAATGGATAATTACCGTATCTCCGCCTACTTATCTTTTGTAGTATGCAGATCATCCCTCAAAAGCGCGCGAAATCTCGATCGGTTAATCTGCATACTACGAAAGATAAGTAGGAGATACGGTAATTGTCCATTATGGTGACACTTATGTATATTGCATACTTATGTATAAACCGAGTTCAAGTGCAAGGTGCCTATATTTAGGTGCACTTAAAAATTATATTTAAAATTATGTTTATTCTTGTTAAAATCATAAAAGTAGGAGGTTGAATTAAGATTCGTTAATATAACTGGCACTAAATTGCTTTAATTTGATTAATTACTATACATAGCATCTTATTTAAGTTCATTGAACAACTAAACCAGCCCCTCTTGAAAGTAGTAGAGGACTTATAGAAGACCAGAAATTAGGGCAACTTGGAGCAAAAAAATAAAAGTTGCCGGTCCTAAAAATAGACATTTGGTTCAATGCTTACGCTTATGCGAAAAGGTTATGGTTTGAACAAGTCTAAACATACGGCTTCAGATTTTTAAAATTTCCAGTTTTCAGCTGCAAGTTCTTTTTCAAATTAGTTTTGGCTTAAAACTTCATAAATTTATAAATTCACTTCACGCCAAAAATTAATCATGATTTACATATAATATTCTCTTATCAAAACCTAGATGAGCGTATAGACGATTAAGGTTTTTTATATTGTTTTCCTGAAGAATTACTACTTTTAATGCTGTACCCAACAGACCTGTGCACGGTCTGTAAATGCCCCCCCCCCCCAGTTTTATTGGAGGATTTGTCCCCCCCCCCCCCGTTTCATTGCCCCCCCCCCCGCCAAAAAATGAAAAAGTACCCTAAAATTATGACGCCATTTTTGACATATGATGACGCCATCATCTCGAATTTTTTGCAGTTTTTAGCCTATTTCAATGTATTTTAAACCATTTTAGACCTATTTTTACTATATTTTCGCTGTTTTTGTCCCTTTTTTCCCTTTTACTTTCTTTTTTTCTCGTTTTTTCTCCTTTTTTCCCTTTTTTCTTCCCCCTGCTTGCCCCCCGCGTTTTTATGCCCCCCCGTTTCAAAAAAATGCTTCCCCCCCCCCCCCCCCCCGTTTTAACCCCGGGGGGGCAGTGCACAGGTCTGACTCAAATAGACGCATTCCCCTTAACTAAGCTCCGCCCGAAAGAATACGAAAATCAATAAATTACTATGTTAATGTATGTCTTGAGTCTGGAAAAACTAATTCTAAAAGTTTTAAAAATTAGGTACGCGTTTTAAAACTAAAAATTAGAAAAAATATTCGTAAAAATTTTTTAAAAAAAAAATAACAAGATAGTAAAATACACTATGCAAATAATATTTCGTTCGCAAAAAGCCCATATCTTATGTAATATTAAGATAATTGAGAAAATTAAACTATCAATTTGTTTGAATTTTAACAAACAACACAATGGTGTTATTAGATTATTATATTTTATTCATTGTTATTTGTATTTTGTAATTTCATAAATTATTAGACAAGAAGCTAAGAAAATATAAAAATTTAAAAGCATCATTGTATTTTTTTAAAATACAATTAAAATGACTGTTTGGTTGTTAAAATAAAACCAATAGTGCACAAGTTATGACTTTTTTTAATCACAGGATTAATTGAATAATGTATTTTAAGTTTTTGTGATTTTTTTAAAAAAAATTCGTACGGGTTTTTTTAATTTTCTGCTACGCGTTTTTGAAACGCTTACCTAACCTAATCTTACGCTTACCTAACCTTTAAAAATTTTAGAATTTATCTTCGAGACTCAAAACAAAGATTAACACAGTACTTTATTGATATTTGTATTTTTTAGCTGAATGTTTCTATAAAAATCAAAAGTGAATAATTTAGGTTACAAGAGTGATTGGAGTCAGTATAATTTTGTTGTAGACGTTTTAAAACTCATTCTAGACATTTTGCTTTTGCAATAAAAAAAAAGTACCTGCAATTCGGCCAGCCTTATTCAGCACCCGCTGTTATTTTTTCCATGTAAAATTATGTAATGAACTGCCTATATGGTTAGACATATAGCTCGCCATATGCTACCATCTTGATCTATTTAATTGATTCATATAATTTTGCATATAAAGCACGCTAGTCAGTGGCCAAAATTAAGACTGGCCGAATTTAAGTCAGCTACCCTATACAATATAATGAAGCAATATAAACAAGGTACCTTTTGCAAAATATCCTTTAAATTTACTAATTATTTATATTCTTACAGTTTGTTTGAAACGTCATTGAGAAATGGAACAAACAGAAATACTTGAAATGCCAAAAACAAAATACCACCGCCTATCCCTAGC
>JASAMX010033576.1:0-14331 GCA_030248175.1 Microlaimidae sp. YZB2_3
ACTCATTTCCACTACTTTTGTTTACTCTTTATTGTTATTGGTTTTCTGATTATAGTAAACAATAACTGATTGCACGGATTAAAAAAGTATAAATAGATTTGATTCGCCACCAAAAGATATTTTGCCAATAAATTAACACAAAAGATTTTCCTAAGATTTTTTCTTAGAATTAGTGATTACATTGCTACCCACCGGAAATTCATTCTGACCAAATTAATGATTTTTTCGTTATTTTTTGTAAAAATGATGCGTAATCTATTGATTGTTTATTATTTATTGATTGTTGCATTAATTGTCATAGAAACTAACATATTTTGTAAAACTATAAAAATAAACTTAAAAATAAGTGAGCATAACAGAATGCTTAGTTTTTGTATGTTATATTGTATTCATGGGTGGCACGGGAGCGCCACGGGGCGATTTAGCCCCGTGGCGCTGCGCCAACCATTATTAGAGAACGTGGGTAAATTTTGATATTCAGAAGCTTCTTTTTCTTCTTCTTCTTCTTATTATTATTATTATTATTATTATTATTATTATTATTATTATTATTATTCCAACGCTCCATCCTTAAAAGCGATATTCCTCATTCGTTACTGATTGATCAAAAATAAACATGGGCTCATTAGAAAGAAGAAGGAATTACGCAATTTTCTTAGGAAGCACTTTTTTCATTTAGGTCCTTGTTATCAATTTATTGATCAAAATAAAAAATTTGAAAAATAGACAAATAAAAAATCCCACACACAATAACAGCCTTTTGGCAACAATAAGGATTGTACAGAGCAGACAACCGACATCCCTTCATAGAAACCGCACAAAAAAAGCAGACGGGTTTTAATTGGTGGCAGAAACGGAACCAGTTCCCAGCGCCATCTGCTTCAACCGCGCGGAAAACGGCAAAAACAACAAATACTTTTTTTAATTCTTGCATTATTGATGACAAAATTAATTCAAAGTTTTATTTATTAACAAATAATAATAAGCGTCGGTGTCGCGGGAGCGCCACGCGCCGGTAATTATCGGTGGTGCGGGGTGCTACACTGCAATTTAACCCACGGCACCACGCCAACTATAGTTAGAGAACGTGAGTAAATTTTGTAATTCATGTTCATCATCTTCTTCTTATTATTATTATTTTTACTTTAAAAACTATAATTGCAATCATTGGCGCACGGCATCGCGCCAACTATATTTAGAGAACGTAGATAAACTTTGCCTGGAGCGCAACTGCACCGCACTAACTATAATTAAAAAACGTGGGTAAATTTTGTAATTTAAATTTATCTTCTTCTTATTATTATTTTTTATTTAAAAAATTATATCTCGGCACCGGAATGATTATAAACATATGTCATTGCGCACTTAACTATAGTTTATTAGGCTATTTTTTAATTTAATTTATTTCAAAAAAATGGTAGACTAGATTTAAGATTTAAGATTTAAGATTTAAGATTTATTTTCCAGTAAAGTACAAATGACAAATTATACCTAGTTAATAGTAAGTACATAATGTGCAACCCAGTTGAGTTACACTACATGGTTAAAAACAAAAACAAAATAGAAACATTTTGTATATTATCAGAGAAAACCTGGCTGCCTTACTAGAAAAAAATGACTAAAGGCTTTAGATATAAAGCTCTTCTTTTAGTCATATCTGGTTATCTCAAGCAAAGATTTTTTAAAAAGATGCAATGTTTTGGCATTAACTTGTTTTTCATTCAGTGAGTTCCATTTTTTTGGGACTCTATTGAAAAAACTGTGCTTTCTACAATTAATTCTACAGTGTTCTATCTTTAACTTTTTGGAATGACCTCTTGTTTGATTTGTATTCAGATGGAAGTATTTATTAAAGTCTATATTTACCAATCTATTTATTATCTTAAATGTTTCAATCATATCTGCTTTTTCTCTACGTTTTTCCAAAGTTTCTAGAATGAGTAGACTTAACCTGCTGTTGTACCCATAGTCTTTCAAGTTACAGATTTTGAAAACTCTTTTTGTAAAGACACGTTGGACTTTTTCCACAAGGTATTTGTCTTTAATCAGATAGGGACTCCAAACAGCACTTGCATATTCAACTGTAGGACGTACAAAACATTTATAGGCAATAAGATAATTTTTTACAGATTGTGATTTAAAACATCTAAAAATTTTTTATTTAAAAAAGTATATCTCGGCAACGGAATGATTATAAACATATGTCATTGCGCAGCTAAAACTATAGTGTATTAGGCTATTTTTTTTAATTTAATTCAAAAAAGTGATAGACTAGCCTTGAAAAATGCTCTAAGAATAGAGCAGGAAAAAGGGGCGATTTTTCCCCGGGCGTATGTTTAGACAGAAAAGATTTTGACTAGTCTGAGATGGAGATTATGTGGACTATGGAAAGTTTGCATTTGGTTTGACCAGCTGCTCACTAAATAAAAATTTCTACCATATGATAATGATTTATTTATACATTGATCTAATCACACAGCACTGTTGCATTTTTTTTTAGTTTGATGAAATGTCAATTGAAAAAATCCTACTCACAGCAATCTTTGACAAGCGCGAAATCGCCACTTTTTCAATTTGAAGGTTATATTTGTATGTGTAAGAAACAACTATAAATTTGAATAAATGAGTTTAATTCTCGCAATAATCAAGGATTTATTAAAAAGCTTGACATTAACATTTTTTTTGGTGCAAACGCAATTTGTTTTTTATGAAACCTTTTCCAAAATGACGAATTTCTTATGAACTAATAAATTAATAAACTAAAAAAAAACTCCAGGTTCCAGAAAGGCTTATATTTTTTCAGCTTCAAAATTTCAGGATTTAAATTCATTTTTTCGTTTTTTTTTCTATTCTATTATTATACGAACTATTTTTTTTAGTCATGTCCTCCCGGGTTTTTTGCTGCGAATCTTTTCGCTTTTTGGACCTCCGTAACCCTCAGAGTTTCACCTTATTTTTGTGCTAACTTCATAAATAATTAGAGAGCAGTGCCATTAGATATTTTGTAAAAAAAATTTTTTGAAAACATTTTTTAAACCTTTAAAAATAAAAAAAATAATCCTAAAAATGCGGATAAAATAATTTAAAGCATGTTTTAAGTTCATATAAGTTTGAATGATATTAGAGGTAATAACATCACTAAATCGAAAGCTTAATTTAAAAAAAAACACTTAGCGCTTCAGAGCCAGAGAATGAACCCGGCGTCAAACTGATGCGTGCCCATATCCCGCTGGAAATTTACAAAACACAAATATTATCTTTAATGATCATAATTAATTATTTTTATTATTTCTACACTGAAGAATTAAAATCTTAAAAATTTCTTAAAAAAAGTAAAGAGATTAATTATAACAATAATAAAAAACTAAAATATTAATCAATACAAAGCTGCTTTCAAAGACATTCGTAAAATTTATTTCATATAACATGTAAAACATAAAAACTTTATTCACAACATTTAAAAAAATTTTTTACTTTCACAAAAACTTAAAATTTTCACATAAATTTTGGCCAAAAATGTGTGAAACATTATGGCGTGAGGCAACTGCGGACTAACTGTATATAATATTAACAAATAATATAATTTTTAGTTACTCACTTAAATAAAAGAAAACGATTTAACAAAATTTGTTTGCAATTTATTCTGGGAGCTAAGTTTTTTTGGAAAAAAATTGTCCATAAAAAGGCTTTATACAAGTTACGCTTAAAAACCTTGCGAGCAAGAAGATCAGCGATGCATTTTTAAGAAGTAAGATGTCCAGCGAGCAAATTGTCCAGGGAGCGAATTGTCTCCAATGAAGTAGGTTTAATGAAAATTGCGTTTACAAAAACTCCCAAGAGTGAATTGTCCAGGGAGCGAATTGTCCCTCCTAGGATTTATCCAGCAATTGATTTTCCCAGGGAGTGAATTGTCCCGGGAGCATATTGTCCCGGGAGCGAATTCTCCAGGGAGCGAATCGTCCCGGGAGCAAATTGTTCAGGAGCGAATTGTCCGGGAGCGAATTTTCCCAGGAGCAAATAGTCCGGGAGCGAATTGGCGGGAGCGAACTGTCCCAAATTCAAATTAAACGCACCTCGGTGTTTATTATCTGAGCAAAATAATTTTTTTTTCTGGAAATTATAATTTAAAAAATTCAAATAAGACTGATACATAAGCATTCCTGGAAAAACATTAAAAAATAAGTTTATTGATTTTATCGAGTGCACAGACAAAAATAACGGTGGATTATTCTTGAATTGTTTTTAACTTTGAAATTTAAAAAAGTGCAAATATAACATAATTGTAAAAATAAGGTCAGTTTTGAACTAAATTGTCACTAAAATTAGACATAGTATTAATGAGGTCGGTTTGGATAAAATTGTAGTTAAAATTATATACTAAAATATTTCAAAATAATTTGATACAATAATTTAAAAATCCAACATAAAAATTTAATTTCTAATTTGAATTTCCAGAGGACCAAACTCAAATGGAACTTACCATACAAAAAATTCAAAAAGATTATTCCAGAGCGCCAAAAAACGAAATAAAAAAAAATCCGGCGTCGGTCTATAAATTAGATTTTTATCTAAATTAAGTTACAGAGATTCGTAAATAGGGAAATGTCTTGAAGAAAGGTCGAACTTTTGCAGCGCACAGATAACGCCTGACTAGCTAATTTTTTAGAAAGGTATTAGCACTTCAATTAACAACGAGGCTAAGTAATTCCAACCCTCTCGGGTAGAAGCGAAAAAAATCGGTGGTGAAAAGCCTTTACTGAAAATGTATTTAACACTACCGCTAGATAGATTCGCTTTTAAATTCCTTAACACAGGTCATCAGTTTCTAATATTTTACAAGCTAACTCCATTAAAGCTTATTGGCACTTAAGGGTTATTTTTTAAGGGTTTAAGTTCTATAAGGTTATTTTAATTTTGTTTTGCTAGCATATAAAATTTTTTAAAAAAATTTACGGATACTTTTAATATTTCCGTCTTTTTTATAAATTATAATTTTGGATAACCAGTTATTGATAAATATTAATTAAAAAAAAAGAACAGATGAAATATAATAGATGATTATATTTACAACAAATTTTAAAACAATTTCATAAATATAAAGTAGAAAAAAAACTGACTGGAACCTATTAATATTAACGTTATATTTTTTGAAAATAAGGATCTTCTAGGTAACACGCTAAGATAAGCAGTTACAATTAGGAAATAAGTAAAACTTGGAATAGGTTTGGGAAAAATCAAAATATTTTAAAAGAGTATTTGCGTCTGTCTGAATTTGCAAAAATGTATGCGGAAATGAGAGGATCAATTAAAATTGCGTGGTTATGACGTTTTATAAAAGAAACATCGCTAATACTCAAAAGCAGATTTGTTTATTTGGCCTTCGCAAAAAATAGAAAAACTAGTTACTTTCAGTAGTTAAAAATAGCAAAACATGTTTAATTTTTAATATTAAACCGACTATGTTTAAAATTTTTAATTTTTATATTAATTATTCGATTTATTTGCTAGGTCAGTCAGGTGTAATTTGTCTATACTAACTTTGATCTCAAAACGTTAAATTTCCGAGTTTTCTGACATTTATCAAAATGATGAACTCGGAGCGCAGTGACAGAATGCTCGTCTGGCGTACTGAAGCATAAAATATTGAGTCGCAGCGAAAGAAAGGTGAGCCTGAATCTACCCTCAAGTTAAGCTTTTTAAACTAGAATATCATCTTCAAACAGCTCGCGTTAGCATTCCGTAGGAATTATTTATATCCAAGGCACGGTACAGGTGCCACTTATATAGGAAGCGAGATAAGACAGATTGTTTTTTTTTTTAAACTGAAAAAAAATCTCTCGTACCGGGATTCAAACCGTGTTACTTTTATTTTAGGCCTGTACTTCTCAGTCTGGCGCGCTATTACTGCACTATAGACATTGTAATTACTCACAAGTAGTTATGAAACTGTTGGCGCTCACGGTTGTCAAGTTCCTACTTGTTTTTTTACAATAACAGGGACTCAAAATACAAGCGCAATTATGGCTAAAACAAATTTGTATAAGAGGAAAATCAAATAGCGGCACCCGCGGGCGTTATAAAAAAGGCAATATTTAGAACGACATTTGGAGGATTTTTTCCTTATTATACAATTAGCTTGGTAAGTTACTTTTTTGACAATTTTGTTTGTTGTTTTTTAAAGTTTTTTTAGCAGATTAATTTAATAAAAAAATTCGGGGAACTTGGAGCCGGAGTCGTAATTAGATGTCAAAAATAGGAACTTGAATAAAAAAAACAGCAAATAGGTGAGGAACTTGAAAGCGAAATTGTGATTTAGGGTCTTTGAAGATAAGGGCACTTAGAATTGTGGAACTTGGAGCTTGGAATTAGGGAATTTGGAGCCAAAAAATAAACTCGCTGAAACCTATTCGTAAGCCTAAGCCAAAGCCTAACCCTAAACCCGAACCATTCTTTTCAAAAATAAAAAAAAACAAACATAAAATTCGAAAACATAAAATTCGTTAGTGGTCGTTGCTCGCGCATGGAATAAAACCTGCAAGATAAAACGCTTGACGTACCTTTCCAATCAAATTTATGATGTACAGTACACTGCTTGATTTTCCAAACAGTAGTTTAGTTCGACATAAAAGGCGGATGATAATATTGTTGTGTAATAGATAATGTAATATGCAATAGACCATATAAAACAAAACTAATAGAATTATATTTTTTAAAGGAAGAAAAAAACCTAACGTATCATTATTTTTCATCACAAGAGTATCATTATTTTTATTATAATATGTTTATAGCAAAACAGATGTAGTTTTTATACATTTTGTTGGGACAAAAGATCCCGCAGTTATAGAAAAACACTTAACCACAAAATTTAATAACTAATATAGCATAAGAAGTAAATATCTGCACATTTTGTTTAAGCATTACTAATCTATTAAATTTTTGCTTTTTGCGTCAAATAATTGCTTTAATATTGATTGAAAGAATGTTTGTTTCTTTTTGTTTTCTTGAAAGAACAAACAAATTAAGGAGCCAAAACGAGGAGAGGACTTTGGTCAATTAATGAAGATAATGTTTTGTGCAGAATAATGCTGAATTATTTTTTAAATATAACAACGATTTTCGTTTTATCGTAAAAATCATGGGCCTTAAAATTATTATTTTGTAATTTTTCTTAAAACGATTTATAATCTTATTAATGACGCACCAGCTCTATTTGAACTATTCCCTCTAAAGTCTAAGGGTCCTCTTGACACCCTTGGGATTTAAGGGAAAACTCAAGGTAAACGTTTAAGTGAAACTGTTTATGCAACGCACTTGAGGTAAATTTGCTTTTTTGCACAACTTAAGTGCAAATTTAAGGAAATAATTACCCTTAAACGTTGTATGCAACCGGCCCCTGTTGTGATATAAGCCCTAAATTTTATAAAAAACACTTCGTTTTGCACTACATAATCGAGTTATTCTTTATTTTACAAATTGTCCAAATTATTTAACTATAATAATAATATGAATATTTTTATGTAATTTACATTAATGTCTTATTCAGTGTTTCGTTTGACATCATTTACAACATTTAACCTTCACGTTAGGATTTTAAGGACCCTCATAATGTCGTATAGTATTCGTGATCACCTCATATATGTTTTGCTCTGTGGTGTGACACATTGTGTCCCTTCCGTGAAAATTGAAAGTACAAACGTTAATAAAAGGCGATTATCTTTCTCCTTTCATTGTCCGGCCTATGGTGTGATGGATAGCACGCCAGAGACGACTTTGGAGGTTACAGGTTAAATTTCTATATCGGCTAAATTTTGCAATAAATTTGACTGTCTCAATTTTTCAGCGCCTGGGGCCTATTTCATAAAAATTGCCTGTGATTAATTTACAGCTGTAAATTAAAAAACGCATATTTTTCTTTTGTATTTTTAATTAAAAAGTATATTAAAAAAATTGCGTTTAGAATTTAAAAAATTACATGTCTGTAAATTCCGTAAATTCCACAGTTACGTGCGTATTTTTTAATTAATAAAATAAGAAGAAATTAAATGCGTTTATTAATTTACAATTACATAAATCTTTATGAAATAGGCCCTCGGTTATTTTCTCTTCTACTTTGGGTCGTCACAGTGGGAATGGTTGTGGGAGGAGCTAAAATTTGGAATCTTTTTGTTTATTGGATATCAATTTTTTTCCAAGCGCTAATTGGCTAAAAATGTTTCTCTAACGTCATAACTTTGTGAAGATCTTTAACACAGAACAACTTTTGGTTAAATGGAAGGGTTTTGACCATCGTGTTTCTGACAATTATCGCGTCTGAAGTGCAGATTGTAAAGTGCGTCTGAGGTTTCTGTGAGAGACGAAGGCCTAGAAAGCAGACGCAAAAGTTAACTAAAAGCAGCAGTGACGCCATTTTTTCTGCATTTGAGACGTGGTTTTTCACCAAAATAATAAGAAAAACCTTTGAATTCATTAACTTTTATTTAAAATAGACATTTTTTACGATCCACTTTTATCTGTTGATTTATTTTAGTGTTTAATTAAACATATAGCATTGGTTTTAGTATATTTAAATATGTTAAAATGAAATGAGTGAAACCCGACTTAAAACCTTATGACCAGTAAATATTTCACTTTTTTACACTCGAAAAACTATAAAAAATCCTATGGATACAAATTTTTTCATACAGAATACCTCCTAATATTATTTAAAAATTAAACTAGTGCTCAATTAACAATGTGTTTAGCTAGCTAAATGAAAAGTAATACGTAGCGAGTTACCTTCAATATATATACAATAAAAAAACTATCATAGTATAATATTATGGGCAAATTAAAACACCAATAAACCTTAATCAAATAATCAAAAAGGGATTGTATGAAGAGTCTTAAAGCTGGTTCATACGTATGTAAAAACGTCCTTTGGACAAAGTCCAAAGGACGTTTTTACATACGTATATACGCTGTATTTGTCCTTTGGACTTTGTCCAAAGGACGTTTTTACATAAGTATGAACCAGCCTTTAATCATAAAATCCGATTAGGCGCACGCACCAACAGACATTGTACCTTTATTGTAGATATTCATCTTTGTCTGCTTTGCTTCACAAGGATCGAAAAGAAGACAAAAAAAATTAAATCAGCGGTGGAGAGTTCAACAATGAAAAAACTACAGCCATTACCAATCAAAACAAAAACATTTGCCGTAAAATAATCATTAAGTTAAGCAATCATTTTTTTATTTACTGAAAATTGCAATTAGAATTTGAATTGATTTATATCTTTATTATTTATTTTGTGAGCCAAAGCAGAATCCAACCGCACGATACTTCCTGTATAATTGTGATTGTTTATCTAATTTGTTGTTAAACTTTTTATGGTCTTTCCAATAAAGCCGCTTTTTCAATAAGCAGGACTTTTTTAAATATTTTGTGCATACTCTGCTCAAGTTCTTGGGCTTTATCAAGAATGTTTGAAATTATTAGAATTGCATTAGTTGTTAAAATTTATTGCAATATAGCTTTTGTATTAGTTTCAACAAAAGTTATGTTGCCATAAATTTAAACAAATAATGCAATCCTAATATATGCAAATATTCTTGATAAGGGCTCAAGGATTAAGCCGAAGCATTAAGCATTACGTCATTCTCCATCAACAGTTTTGATTCAAATGGCGCTACATGTCATTTTATATTTATCTAAAAAAATTTTATGTTAAAACAAAAGATTTTTAACAATTATTTTTCGCTGGTAAAACCTTCATAAAAATACGCAACAATAAAAACTGTCATAAATATTATCATTTTGCATAATCTTTTAAGAAACAAGTGAGTTGGGTTTTCAAAAATCGCATAATTTCAATGTTTTTAGCACCAATTGATTTGTCTAATTCACCAATTAAAAAGTAACACAATCTGGTAGTATCTTATAAGTTAACAAATTTTGATACAAATTTAACAAAACTCAAACAAATAGAGAATTTTTTGAACCGTATTAAAGATTGTAAATGCATTTCACAGCGATTTTTCCAAATTGTTGTTTTATTCAATAACACTTTGAGATTCTTTCCGCTGCAAATCCGCAGTAAGGATTTCGCGCCACTGCTGTAATGCATTAACTCCGCCCCTGGACAACCGCGAACGCGAAGTTTACATTGAGCTGCACTGGCGCGGAATCCTTAATGCAGATTTGCAGCAGTTTTTGAACGAAAAAGTCCCAAAAGGTTAAAGAATACTGAGAAATAGAAATTGTAATCTTAAAATTATTACTTTTGCGTTCTAACAAAGCCGTTGAATTTCTAATTATCTTTATGAGTTTATGTAATAAAAAACATCTTATTTTTTTCAAAATATTACTGTATTAATAAACAAAGTAAAATAACTTTAAAGATTAGTTAAAAAGTACTCACAAAAATAACAAAAATTAAAATAAAATAAAAAATATTAAAAATAATTAAATAATTATTTTAAAAATTAAAATTAATTTCACTTCAAAATAAAGAAGAACGACTGGCAATAAATTTTACCTTCAAGAAATAAAAAATGAGTAAGACAGTCACTGCCATAATGGTAATTATTGTTGTTTAATAAAAGAGAAAATCAACATATATTAAGCGGATTAAAAAATAGAATAAAAGTTATATACGGAAAATCTTTTTCGCCTCCTCTCAAAACCTGTGGTAAGAATTATTATTGGTACTAAATAATCTTCCTCCTTCCTATTCTTGTCGTATAGTACATAGATATATATGCGTTAAATAGTCGACATATTTCAAAGCAAACTAATAAGCTGCTTCTAACAAACATGCATTCTCAGGTTAGTTCATCACGATAAAAGTCATTTTAATAAACTACATATTATTACTGCTAAAATACTACGGAGTGCCTTTGGGATTTTTTTAATTCCCTGAACAGGATTTCCTTTATACGCCGCATTAATCAAAACTTTTTTATCAAGTTAGCTTTATTTATGTAATTTTAATTAATTATTAACAAAATAGGTAATTTTTTGTTTCATTTTTATTTTTATATTCATATTTGATATTTAATTTTCATAATTATTTCTTATTAGGCAAAATTAAAACCGGAAAAACGTGACGCAGAAAGTGTAGTTAAGTTGTAAAAACAGAAAGAAAAAAGAAAACAAGGTCAGAACTTTTTGAAAATTTGACTTTTTAAACAGCAAATACAAATTGTTTCGCAAAACAAAACAAACAACAAATATACAAAAATACATACAAATTTTTGGAAAAATTCCAAAATTAAGGTATTCAGCTTGGTTTTACCCGATTTTTATGAAATCAATAAATTAAAATTCCAAATTCCTCAAATTCAAAAAAAAACATTGAAAAAGACGCGAAGAAACTGATTTAACTTAAATGTGGTGCAAAATTTTTGCGTTTTAATTAAAATATTTCTTTTTTAAGATCCCATTCCCATTTATATATAGTGTTATATGATTTTTCTATTTGCACTAAAAATAATTACCTTTTGATAAATAAAAATTGAAAATTTAAGTGCTAATACCAATTTATAAAAGTTTATTTTCGCTAACCCAGCGTAAAAATAACATAATATCTTTTCCTAATAACGTTCACTTGACTATATAAATCTCCACGGTTATTGATGAATGGCGCGAAATTTTTAACTCCATTTAACTCAGATAAAAATAACGCAAGTTAACCGCTTTAAGACTCGTGAAAATAACTTTTAACGCTAATAAAAACAAAACTCCAGGATAATTATTGTCATTTTTTGCTTCTATTGTTATTATATTTTTTATAGTCCAAAACTAAAATTTTTGAAAGTTATTTTTAATACTTTTTTTAATTTGCTTGCACTTTTAATGTTTTTAAAATGTTTTTGGAAAAAATATAAATAAAAATTTTTACCTAACGCGAGACACCAAAACCTGACTACATTGTAAGTACAAATATGTTTTATTTTTGTTAAAAGCCTGACGTGCAAAAATACGAGGTCAAATAAAAGGTTTTTTTGACAGAAAGAATAAGACACAATTTAATTTTTTGATTTTTTAATTAAATTTTAAGATGCTGTGATAAAAGTTAAAGAAAAATGTGAGATTTTAACCAAAAATCTGACATTTTATTTAGTGTGTTTTAATGAAAAGTTAGTAAACATCCAATTTATATCTTAAAGACCGTCAAGGAATGATGGGCTGGACGTTGCATCATCATTGTTGACTTTATTTTATATTTTAACATTTTGATGGGCGTTGTATTTTTGAAAAATCAACAAAAAAATTGTCATATAAAATTTTTCTGACTTTTAAATTGTTATTAATCTGCAGTTCCAATTTTTGCTCAATAGTGTATTCTCGGGATTAGGTTTTAGCTCTCAGAGGTGAGATTTCACTAGCAAGTTTATAGTTTGGACAATATTCACAATGGTCAAAACCCTCCTATTTGAAAACGGTAGTTATATAGTGTTAAAGATTTCCACAGAGTTATGACGCTACAGAATTTTTTTTCAACCAATGAGCGCGTAAAAAAATTAAAATACCCTGAAATACCCGTAGCCATAAACTTCAACCTACTAAATCACAAACTCCTGGAAAATTTAGGAAATAGTCTGATAGAAAACGAACCTAAAACGTATTGTGGGCGTTATTAAAAAATCCTCTTCGCGATCTAACATTACCGTAAAAATTTTTTAACAATATTAGAATAGAATTTTTTAAAGCATTTATTCATAGCTAGTTAACAACTTTTTATACATAATTTTATGACCCATTTAGAGTATCTATACTAGTGTTGTTAATGCAATTATTATTTGCTTTTATTTTTGTCTTAAATAAAAATACTAAAAAATTGCACGTTTTCAGCTTAATTTTAGATAAAATTTATAAAAATGTTGATTATCACGTTAGTTATTACTTTTAGCACTATATTACTCGCTCAATTTTTAACTGTTTAGCAAAATTAATTGACTTAGTTTGCAATTGAGTCAATTCTGTGTGTGTGAAAAGGTAAGATTGTTATGACAAAGTGTCGCGAGCAATGAAAGGGCGCGCGTGGGTGCTGCGGAGAACAGTTGTGCAGTGAGCAGTTATGTAAACAGCAAAATATATCCTCACGGAATAATATAGATTAAGCGTGTCTTTAATCTTAATATAGATTTTACTTGTTCAAAAATAACAATAAAAACTTAAAAGTTTAACGAACGACACTTTCAAATCAACTCTTTACTAAAGGTACCGTTTTATAAAATTAAAGGTTTATAAATTTTGAATATAAACTGTCGAAAATTTTTAAAGCTAATTAGCTTTAACAGTTACCGCTAGGAAATTTTTAAAATAATATATAATCTAACAACTGTTTTATTCGTAAAAAACTAGGAATTTAAATTGGGCACCGTTTGGACTTCGTTCAAAATGCCCAAGCAACAGAAGTTAAATGTTAAAAGAATCGCATTTTTTGCACATAACATGTCCTTACACAACACTAATAGCTTATCACACCTAACTAAAACTAAAGCATCTTTTGAGTTTCAAAACTCACTAAATAAATTTTCAGAATGGTCTGAAAAGTGGCAGTTGACTCTTGCGTCAAATAAAGGCTACTTAATCAATTTCGGAAACAATAACTCTTAATTCTACTAAAGATCCAGAAATAAAGATATCAAATGACCTTAAACCATGTCTTCATTGTGCAGATATATCTAAAAAGGATTAAATAGGCTTTCACTTTTGTTCAGAGCTTTCAACACAAAAATCCAAAAGTTTTGCTACAAGCCCCTAACCCTTTTATACGGTCGCTTGTGGAATATGAAACCTCTGTTTGGTCTCCAACGTACATTAAAGATATCAAATGTGTGGAGCGTGTACAAAAAGTATTTACTAAAAAACTATTTTTAGATATTTTTTTAAATCTACTGACTATATGAAAAGGCTTAAAACCCTAGAAATTGATAGTTTGGAGGCTCGCCGCATAAAAAACGACTTATTTACTTCCTACAAATTAACTAATTTTAAAGTGGATATTGATCCAAAAGACTTCTTTAATTTTGCTGATAAGAGTAAAACTAGGAATAGCGGTAACAAATAGTCCTAGAAAATCCTAGAATAGATATTCGCAAAAACTTTTTTTCACATAGAGTGGTACCCTGGTGAAATCAACTTCCAAATGACATAATTACATCAATTTCAACAAAAAAATTTGCTAAAAAGCTGGTTTTAAGTTCGATTATACCAAAATTTACCATTGTGTACTAAAAAAAATCAAAAATTCACAAATTTTTTTCCGCCTTTAACCTGGTGTTTAGTTATTATGTGTTTAATTTTTTCTCCATGGTGTATTAAAAACATTGTGTTTTTTTTAT
>JASAMX010033577.1:0-29713 GCA_030248175.1 Microlaimidae sp. YZB2_3
TTTTTGTTTGCTATTGTTATATTTTAGCTAACAAAAATAATCCTAATTTATTAAACGCGCATTCAGTTGAAATGTCTAAGCTTGTTCCTTCAGTTTATATGCTTTTACTTGAAAAATACGCTTTATAACCTATTTAATTTTTATTTATTTAGTTTAGTTTGTTTTTGTAGCTTTGAACCTATTGTATTTTATACATTTTAATTTGTTTTTAATACTGCTCGTTTTTTGTAATTATTTCATTGTTTTTACAGTTGTTACTAATTTAGACCCTCACGATGATCTGTTAAAGATCGAAACGTTGGTAATAAAGATTCTACACCTATTAATTTGCCTTCACACCATGCCTCAAACCAACATTCATTTAAATTATGACTTTCAAGGCAACCCTAAAAGTTTTCGTCAAACTCATATATCATATAATAATAAAACAGATTAATTGTAGTTTGTTGACAGTGAAAAATATGGACACTTCGCCAAGTAATTTTTTTATAAACATAATGTATGGGAAAAATCTACAATAAACTTCCGGCTGAAATAAATAATTTCCACGCAAAGTTTATCAGTTAAAAGGGTCCGTACAAAAATTCCAAAATTGAATTGGGAAAAACGCTTTTTACCTGCCTCCTACCTGCCTCCATCGAAAATTTAGCTGCCTCCTCCGAGGCAGTTTTAGCTGCCTCCTAACCTGTATATGCTTCAACATAGGAGGCAGGGTCACCTGTCTCAGAGGCATTTTTACCTGCCTTCACCCTGCCTCCTACCTGCCCCCATGCTGCCTCCGAGGCAGTTTTACCTGCCTCCTACCTGCCTTTAGTTTTCCAGAGGCAAGTTCAAGAGCCGTCCGTACCGGGATAATGGGAATATTATTTTATGTGAATTATTGTATGAAAACCGGTCTTACACTAGGCAGCTTCTGTATTCGCGTATCGCCTTCCAGAGTGTGAAGAATGGTGGCCAGCTCTTCTATCTCGTCGGAACTCATAGAATCGTCTTCTTCAATCGTGGCTTCGATAGTTCTTACAACGTATAAACCGTCCCAAATTGTTGGTTATTATTATCAAAAATACGTTGGTTATTATTATTATTATTGAAAATAGTTGGGTACACATTGATTTTTTATGTAAAAAACCACGTTGATGTTCACTAATAATTTATATCGATTTAAAAAAGCTATAATTTGGTTATATATGCATGATTCCATGATTTTACATGAAACACAAATTTCAGAAAAATGAATGTCAAATATTAAATCAGCAGGTCAAATTACGTTAGTAAAAGTTAATTAGAAAAGATCTGCCGTAAAATTAAACTGTGGTGTTCTACCTTAAGGAGACGATGAATGAGGCATTGGAAAACCAATCTTTTGCGACATTAAGTTAAACTATATGTATGTTCTTTAGTTGTTTTAACTTACGTTTTTAATTGGTTGTGTATTTTTAATACAATAATTGATAAGGACAGCTTTTACGTCACCTCAGAAAAGGCATAGCCCAAGCCATGGTGTTAGTTCTAGTGTTATCTTTTTCGCCATAGACATTTTGAAGAATAGAACCTAAATATTATATTGTTATTTATTTTTAATTCAGACCGGACTAAGTTTTTATAATGATGCGATTTTTTTTTAAATTTGCTCTGTAATAACTTCTAATCGCTTCGTTCATAAGATTTTTCCCTAATAACTGTCTTTCATATTTTAATTAATTCATTTTGCTCTCCCTGCTTTTGAGTTTGAATCTTTATGTATTGACCCTCACTTTTTTCAATAACCTGATTTTTACAAACTAATAGTGAATAAGAAAAATCAATCTATAAAATGTGCGTTAAACAAAGACCAGAAATTTTTTTATATCAAATTATGTAAAACTCTAGGGACTTATTTTTAAGGAATTTGTTGATTGATGTAATTGATTAATTTTACTGAGAATGTAATGGATGTTGTTGACACTTACTCAAGCATAAAAAGTCTCTAAAACTAATTGGAAGGAACTAAATTGATTTTAAACTAACAAATAAAATTTTTTTAGTAAAAGGGCAATTAAGTACTCAGTTACAGTCAAATGCTAAACTGTAAGCAATTATATAAATTCCAAAACAGTCTGAAACTAAAATTATAGATTTTCTATTGTATACATTGAATTGTATAAACTTATTGCTTTAATTGTTATGAATAAAAAATAAACAGTTAAAGTTTTAATTTAAAGGAAAAATATAAAACATTAAGGTCTCTCCGGACAGTTTTCTTAAGTATGGAAAATCGCGATTTTTGGCATACGAGATCTCGTGAAATACAGTAATATTTCACTAAAAAATTTATATGCGTGTTAAAAAGGCAGAAATATCACGATTATAAAGTAAACATTCATTATATTATTGTAAGTAATTGAAATAATTGATATTAAAAATCAAATTGCATTGAAATTTTTTTAAAACCCTTAAAAATATTTACTGCACACTATTTATTAAAAAAATACTTCCGATAGAGAGACACCGTTATCCTTTTTCACGTACGTAAAAATTAAATTGAATACTGTTGTATTTATGGTTTAATATACAATTTTCCGTGAAAAATGGGGGTGAATTTTCCCAAAATTTCGGTGAAACTTCGATTTAATTTAATTTGGTAAAATTTAAAGCTCCAGATAGTATATTTCTATTGAAATTTATAAGTTTTGGAAGGCCATAACATCTTTTGTACTTTTTAACGCATAAATAGTTCTGTCGTGCGTCGTGCGTTTTATCTATTGTTTTCAGAAGGGTGGTTTATAAATCGTTTTTAGAGCCTATGGTAGCAGTGGCATAGTCGGTTAGCACGTCGTCAAATGTATTGAAAGCTCCCGAGATCGATTCCCACATAAAACATATTAGGTCATAACTTTTTTTTGATTTTAATAATGTTTTTTTATATTTTTTTACAATTTTAAAAATTTATTTCACATAAATTCAAAAAATATCATTATTGTAATAAGGATTTGTTGCCTGCTTTTCGCCCATTAGTCAATTTTTTGTCCTTTGAATATCTTAAAATATTATAATACTCTATAAGTATAATAATTCAAAAGTAAATTGTGTGTAAATAAAAATGGGTAATTTTTGCTCTCTATTGCAATTGGTTTACTACTGAACACTCTGCAATAAAAACTGTCCGGAGAGACCTTAAGTCTGTTTCAGTATCTATAAATAAAATGTGCATGTAACTAACGCTGTACCATAAAGTCTATTTTACAGTAAAGTGAAAATTCTAAGCGATTAAAAAAATCCAAGAATTAACTATCCACTTTTGGAAGCTCAGATTATGTTATAAAAAAATTTGGCAATATGATGATTTAGTCTAAAAAAATTAAAAAGTAATATATAATGACGTTCAGCCAGGCATTTTGTTATTAAATATATAATATATCATTTTCAAGCATTAAACTTGGATCACCTAAATACTTTAAATACATGCAAATACATTATATAAAGCCAATATTAAAGAAAAATACATTTAAAATTTTAATTGGATTCAGCCAAGATAAACTGTAAAAAATGGTAAAAAACATTTCACAGCAAACAGTGAGGGTGCACTTTAAAATAGCAAACAGGCAAATTTTCGGGTAACTACAACAAACATTGTGGAAATGACACACGCTATGTTTTTATACCTTTCTCATTTTGATCTACGGCACTTGGACACCCTAATCCAAAACCTAAAAACATTACAAAAAAATCGGTCGGACTACCAACCCCAGACAATCGGCTTAGGGTCCAATATCACTATTGGATTAAAACTTTAATTAAAAAGTTAATTATTTAATTAAATTAACTTAATTAAAAGATTACGCTCAAACTTTAATTTTTGCTTGAAGTATAATCTATACGCGTTTTTAAATAAAGAAGTTGAAAATAGTTTTTGTTAACACAACAATTTCCAAAAAAATTTAGTCTTTTAGAGGGATTTTTACAAATAAAACCTATATTTTCATAACATTTTTTTCTAATTAGATTAAAATTGAATTGTCCGGCAGGTAATAAACTGTCCGACACCGAAAGAAATAAACAAAAACAAAAAATACTAAAAAGTTACATTTTTTGTTAGCGATAGTCATGTTAAAGGTTTAAAGGTGTTATTTAGTAAATTGTATAACAAAGGTGAAATGAATCGTGGCTTAATAGACAAAAGGTAAAAAAGTAAATATAGTGTTTTTTAGTGGAATAGCGAAATAAAGTGAAAATAGCTTGTTGAAATAACAAAACTAAATATATTTTTTTAAATTTAAATTATTGTTCCTTTTTGTTCTGGTTAAGTAAGTTTGATATTTTTTTTGCTTTATGTTCCTTCGTTTTATGCTAATGTGATTTTCAGGATTTAGGGTCGATGGAGCCTAGGGAACTTGGAGCTGGAACTTGGAGCCAAAACTAGGGAACTTGGAGCCGTAAGGGGGGAACTTAGAGCCAAAAATAAAAATCGCTAAAACGTGTACCTAAGCCTAAGGAAAACCTAAATCTAACCCCAACCCAATTTTTTCTGAAAGGCTACAAGTTCCCATAGCTCGTGGCTCCAAGTTCCCAAAATTTCCGATGGCTCCAAGTTCCCTGCTTGTGGCTCTAAAGACCCCGTACCATTTTCAGTACCTTGTGCTCTTACTGTGACAAACAATTCTTATAATGGTAGATTAAATTTAGCATAATATCTAAAAGATGATGAGCACGACATAACTCTCCATGAAAAGAAAAAAACGTAAAATTTAGAGGCTTAAACTTGGATTAAAACTTAATGCCTAAAATTAAGTTGTATTTGTTGTAAGGTTAGGACTTTAAGCTGTATGATTAAGTGTTGAAACCTAAGGTAAGCCTCTATCTAATTTTAATCGCAAGCCGTTTTTTTTTTGTTTTTAAGCTGCAAATTTATGGTTTTAAGTTCCCATAATTTTCCCAAATTCTTTACTTACATTTTGTTTTTAAGCTACAAATTTATGGTTTTAAGTTCCCATAATTTTGCGACAAGCTCAAATTTTTTACTTACATTGTAGCACTCAAAAAAAAAGTAAAATGATTAATAATACACAAACAAAAATAATATAAGCATCTGCGTAAATATTGCTAAATCTAAGTCATTTTTACAATTCATACTCTTGTTTACGGTTAAATATATAATGCTATATTAAAATACCTAAAGCTTAATAATTAATGCAAATGTGGTGGGGAGTTTTTAACTTACCAATGTGATCACCGAAGTTTACCATGGTAGATGCCGCCTTTTCATGCAAACGAACACTCCTGAGACGGTTGTGCAGCTGGTTAAACACAATACTGTACATGATGAGCATCACACAGCAAGGAATGAAAAAACTAAACACGGACCCGAAGAACATAAACGTGTTGTCCGCAATCACGCAGGAGTCCACATTTAACCCTAAATTTTCGAATAACAAATATAAACATTATAAATTTTAAACAGTCATTTTAGAATGGTCATACCAAAAATATGTAATATACCGAAAAATATGCAAATATAAAAAAAATTTATTAGAGTAGGCCATTATAATTAGCCTCTCCATTTCAATTGCACCCTCCAGAATAATGGCATAATAGCCATAGTAGCCATAGCCATTTAATTCGCGTGAATTAAAATAGTGAGAAAGCCATTATAATAGCATTTATTGATCTAATGTTTTTTTTCATGTATACTCACAAGTTTAATACTGTCCGGAACGCTAAGCGCCGTTCCATACCCGCATCCGATGCAATTTCTTTCTCCCGGAGAGCGGTCTCCCCTGATTGGTCATCCAAGGAAAAAAAACTGAGATTAATTTTGCGTTCATAGGCTTTGAAATAAAGTGATTCGAACGTTAAAACAGTGCAAGTTATACTTTATGTCACTTAAATCTTTAAAAACGTAAAAATTTAACAATTTTTTTACAAATTTCAATGAGGATTTTCGTAATTTATAAACTTAAGAATTCTTTAAATGTGTGCACAAAACAAATGCGGCAGACGCGTTTAAAACATTAAGTTAGTCAAAAAAAAATAGAACAAAGCTCTAGATTTCCTTTTGTTTTTAAAGATATATCCAAAAAATATTCTTAAATAATGTATTGTCGATACTAAATTAAAACTTAAAACGATTCATTAAAAAACACATTACGATAGTTTATTTTAAAGCTCGTTTTAACAGTGAAATGCATTGATATAAAAATTTTACAGGTATTTTAATAAGTCTTAATGTTTTTTTACGCACTGTTTGTGTTGTGTTTTGCATTGAACAGAAAATTAAGAAGAACTTTAAAAACAAACAAACAGAGAAACTACTAGATACTGTAATAACTCAATATGAAATTATTTATATCTCTATAAAATTTTATACGGCAAATACAACCGTTCCATATGAACTTGGAGCGAAAATAGAAAATTTTGGTCTGGGGCTTCAAAGAGGAGCTCCAGAGAAGAGCTCCGCATTTCACGGAGCTCCGGAGAAACCGCCAGTGCTCCGGAACACTGCCTTTTTGGTACTGTTTTTATACATATTTAAAGAGTAATGTCATAAATTATTTGTCGGAAAATTGTAGAAAATTTTTTTTTCAGACGTGAAAATGTAAATAAAATAATTTCAAGTTCAAACAAGCTTTAAATTGCGCATTTCCAGGGCGGAGCACTGGAGCTTCTTCCACTTTGAAATTGTCGGAGCTCTGGCGCATTTTTTTGATTGTTTTATGACATTTTTTAGACTCTAAAATGTGCGTAAATAAAGATAGAACGAAAAACAATATTTCAGTTAAAGTTTATAATCAATATTTTTAACATAAAATAATTTTTAAGTGGTAAACATTATAGTATGCGTGAAATAAAGTCTAGAATACTAATTAAAAACCATTTTTAATAGAATTATGGTTAAGATATAATTTGTCTGACCTCGTAAATTTTTATAGGAAACGGAGACATGAGCGGACCAATTAAAGTTGTGCGGTTATGTATGACGAATTAAAAAAACAAATTAGAACGCATAAATCTTTTTAATTTTTACCTTTACAGAAAATATGCAAAAACTATTCAACTTTTACTCTTTAAAAAATTGAATTTTTGTTCAAAATTAAGTAATCTGAAAATTAATTGTTAAAATATGGCATTTGATTTTTATTATTTACCATTTTTACCGAAAAATTTAACTGATTTTGTTGTTAAATAGTCGATTTAATTCTAAAAATCAACCAGATCAGCTAGGTTTGATTTGCTGATAACAAATAAACACAATAAACATATAAAATATAAGATTATAGTTTTAATAACAACAATGAACAGTCCGATACGATACTGAATCAAATGGTAAAATCAAAAACCAGCGAACGCAAAATTAAACATAGCTTTTTTTTCTTAGCTGACCAATCAGAGAATACCTCGGAGAAGGGAAAGAAGGTTGCCTCGGATGCGGGTATGGAACGGCGTTTAGCGTCCGGGACGCAGGTGTTTTCTCATGTCGAACAGTTGTGAGTATGAAATGAAGTTTTATAATATGCTATTATAATGGCTTCTTCTCCATTATTATGATTATGATTATCATTATTATTAGTATGCCATTATTATGGAGGGTGCTATTTAAATAGAGGGGCTTATTATAATGGCCTACTTTGACTTTAATTTTTATATAAGGTTGCACATTTTTCGGTATATGATATAATATGTAAATTTTTTACGATTATTTTAACGATTTTATAAACAATTATCTACAGACACTTAATAGCTAAACCGCTTATGTTTTAAATAATAAGTAAGTATCTGGGATGATTATTTGTAAAGGATTTTTTGGATTTAAACCAGACGTTTCCGTTTATTAATTAAATTATTTTCGTTCTATATATATATAGTACCGACTTTACTTAGATGCTATTGAAAAGATGTGTGCTTTGGCTCTGAAGGTTCTATGAATGTTTTAGAAGTATACAGATAAAGTTGATCGACATATTGAGCTCTCTCTAAATAATGAGATCAGGAGCAGAGTTGTAATTTTTCTGAATCTATTTGTGACCCATTTTGAAAAGAGTTTTTGACTCCCAATAATAGAAAATTTGGATTTAGGGTCGATGGAGCCTTGGGAACTTGGAGCTGGCACTTGGAGCCAAAAATAGGGAACTTGGAGCCATAAGTGGGGAACTTGGAGCCGTAAGTAGGGAACTTGGAGCCGAAATTAAAAATCGCTAAAACGTGTTCCTAAGCCTAAGCGAAGCTTAAATATAACCCTAAACCATTTTTTTCTTAAAGGCTCCAAGTTCCCATTGCTCGTGGCTCCAAGTTCCCAAAAATTTTCTATGGTTCCAAGTTCCCTGCTTGTGGCTCTAAAGACCCCGTACTGAAAATTTGCTTGCAATATAAAGTTGGATAAATAAAAAACCCACCAAAATAAACTTGTTTTTTAAGTTTTATAAAACTTCAAAACTGTCAGAAAGCTGTCACTGAGTGTTGTGGCTGTTACAGAAAATAAGTATGTACATGGTTTTGCTATGGTGAGTCTAAAACTTTATGCAACTGACACCCGCTTTTTAATTTCTTTATCAAAGGTCGTTATAATATTTTTATTGCTTATTTTACTCTTTTGGATCCAAATGGCTAAGCTCAAATAAAGATCAAATAAACTTAACTAAATAAGTCAATTAGGGAGGTTTTAAAATGTGCCCAAAAAATTTTGTTGTGTTACAGCTTTCAAATGCCATTATCAAAAAATGCTAACTGAGGTAAAACTAAAATACTGTATCCTCATTTATTCGAATGACATATAAAAAATAGAATGATCACCTCCCGAGGTACTATTCTCTTTAAGTCTGGGAATCCCGATCCCGACAGGCAGACCAATAGTAACACTGAACAGCCAGCAGAAGAGAACTGTGCCATATACCCGTCTTTGATGTTTCACTGACTTGTATTCTACATGGCGAACCACAGCAAAAAACCTAAATTAAACTCAAATTTGAACCTTTTTTTAGGAAACCTACATTTTGGTCCTGATGTAATGTAAGAAGTTATTCTTGTGATTCTGACCAAGTGAAATTTTAACCACTTTGTCATCCCAAAATTGTGCACAGAACATAATTGTAATTTTGATTGTATACTCGCGGAATTATACAATTTTTCTAATTTGCTGAGTAAAATATTCAGTTGAATACTGTGCTTTTTTCTTGAAATTAGTTTTTTTGAATAACCTTAGTTTATAGTTAAAAAATCTACAAATCAACTTACCTGTCTACACTAATGGCAACCAAATGAGTGATAGAGGCGGTACTGGCAAAAACATCACAAGTTAACCAAATGCGACAAAGAGCGTAGGGCAGTTCCCAATTGAAATTATTTACCTGCAATTTTCAATTGTATACTTTAAACGTATATGTTTTTGAAATCTTAAGTTTTACTTCTACTATTTGGTACCAACAAATAGCAGTCCGGAGCATTGTCTCATGCCTAATTGCAATGATCGATGCACCCACCTTTTGCCAATCCAGATAAAACAAGTATGAAGCCTGACTTTAGTGCTGACAAATAAACAATCTAGAGCCAAAAAAGTTTGTGTCTACTCATTAAATACTCCCCGTTTTATTTCGTTTGTAGTCAATGACCACTTTTATTATAGTACTTCTAACAACTACCGTTGTAATAATGTTTCAAAAATATGGCGCCTTATAAAATACGAGTACTAATGTGATGGCGGGTGATACTGAACTGGCGGGTGATAGTGTAAAGCAGCATTTTAGTCAATTAGATACCGAGGCTAAAAATTATAAGCTTAAATCCTGCATCACCCATTTTTTAACCAAAAACCTAAAATTAAAAAAAATCTTTTTCACATTCTTTCTGTCAATTACTCGATTTATTCGGCCTCATATATCCAGACGTCGCACACATCGTCTTACATTTAAATAGATGGCGAACGGCATGACGATAGTACCGACGATGAGATCAGCCGCTGCCAAGCTCACCAGCAGGAAATTGGTGGAGGTTTTCATGGTGCGCTCGCTCACTACCGCTATTACCACCAAGCTGTTGCCGAACACGCAGAGCAGCGGGCAAGCCGTCAGGAGCAAGGCTTCGTAATTAATATCTTTTTCGGCAGCATTTTCAGTGGGTAAAAGCGTAAGAAGGGACCCGTTCCCAACGCGGATGACCGCCATTTATGAGTTTTTCCTAAAAATTTTTGACACGTGTATAATCCTACAGTGAAATTCTGCTGTGTTTATGAACCCAGATTTCGACTCAGGTTATTGGGGATGAAAAAATGCTTTTGAGTTTAGGGGAGAAACGTATTTTTTCTTTACATGTTTAAATTTATAGTTACATTACGCGTTTATAGTATAGTCTTTTATTTTATATATTATTATTTTTTGCGTGGCAAATAACATTATTCTATATAGTATATAAATATACTATAACAATATATTCTATATATTGTTATAGTAAAAATGTGTTGGGTATTTTTACGTTCTTCCCACACTTTTTTGCTTTCTTTTTTTATTAATAAAACACAGCAGAATGTCTGGACACAGAGTATCTGGAATATCTGAACACAGACTCAAGTTAGAAATATCTGGACTGCTGTTTTGGTTTTACAGTACAGCACCAAAAACCTACCTCGCATGGAAGTACGTACCATAAACAAGGTGGTGGGTCCAGTGTCCCACTAAAAAATGAAAAGTCGTCATAAAGTAAAAATCCTAAAAAAATCAAGCTTATCGATTACCTATGTGTGTATTACTTGTTTTTATAAGTCTTTTGGTTAGATTTAAATTTATGTAGTTTACGAAAAATGGAAACCATTTAGAAAAATATTAAATCGATAGCCTTAAAATTTGTTACGCAACAATACTAGCACAAATTGCCCTCTATGTACAACATATAAAATTTTTCATAGAGATTAAAGACTTTTAAAAAAGCACCGTACATTTATAATTTTCACAGAATTTAAATTTAATAATATACTCAGAAGATATGTCGTAAAAACGTTCAATATCATGTGGGAATGAAATTAGCCCGCTATTAAAAACAGTAACGAACGTTTGGTGATTACTTTTTTCACGTAATATACAGTGTATATAGCTGAAAAAAATAATAAATAGCATCATTTAAACATGCGAATTTTTTTATATCAATATTAAGACTCTGCTAACGTCTAATTAACCTTAAGAGAAGGCAAGATGACTTGTTACTATTCCCACATACAATGTTCAACTTACAGAAGCTAATAACTATTTTCTATTAAATAATAAGATCCTGATGCATATATGAGGCTTATACTAATAATATCATTCGTTGATATGCCAAAATAAATCACAATTAAATAAAATCTAAAAAGAAAAAATGTCACGCAGTTACCCCGGTTTTGCTATAATCTTGTGGTTCATACTATCTTAAATAAGTAACACAAAGGAATTATCTAACTGTATAATAAAATCTTTGACCAATATTTTGCTTGAAAAGTTGCAATGCATAACTTTCTGCGTCTTTTTTTCGCGAAAATCCGCCACTTTCTGCTAGTTTTCCTGCGTTTGTTTTCTTGAAAAAAAATTACATCTTTTTTTACACTCAATGCTGTTTTTTTTCGCACTGCGATTATTTTTGCACGACATAAAAATAGACTTTGCTCATGTGCGACTTTTTTAGCAAATTTTTTTCGAAATTTAGTATACAGTAGGAATTTTGTTGTGTTATAGGGTGTCCTAAAAATTAAATTTGTTAATAATCAAAACATTTCGATGAAACTTTTCAGAAAAAGTCCAGGGGTCTGTTTCATAAAATCCTTTGTGAATTCTCATTTTACAAATCTCCACCTATCTTTTGTTTTTGATTTCATATCATATGATTTCATATTTTACAAATCATATCATATGATATGATTTTGTTTTTTTTTTTTGGAAAAAATGATTGTATTCATATGTCTGAAATAAACCAAATATAAAATATACCATTTTAGCTACATTTGTATCTACTGTTAAGTCAAATTTTGCTTTCTATAATTTTTACTGCTCTATAAAATGAATAGCAGTAACACTTTCCTCTTTCTACGCTGAACAGTTCCACATACGAATTTACTCTTTCTGGCTTAACAGAATAAAATGAAATACTTTTCTTTTGCAATACATTTTCTAAATCTGTTTATTTTTAAATTATTAACAGTAAATTGGTTTTAAACCTTTGTAATACTTTTCGAGGCTCAGACAAGGAGTGTAATGGCGTCTACCGTCTTTACTCAAAAACATGCAAAATTACTCTTCTTTTTTTTCTAACCAAGACTTTTTTTATTTTTAAAGAAATATCCCTAAACCAGCTCAAAAGCTCCAAACTGAAAATTTACGACTTTTTAAAATTCAAAAAAAAAACACGACACATTATAGCGTAAAAATAAAATTTAAAAAGAAGAAAATGTCCGACTGTGTGTTAAACAGTTGTTTAAATTGTAGGTAGATTATTCCATAGTGTAGATTTTTTATCATGTAGAAATAAAAATTTGCCAACGGGAAACTCCTAGATGAAGTTTTTCAACATACTACACTGTCGAATAAATCAAATTAGTCAAAATATTCCGTTTTAACATATAAAATTATTTATACGTCCGATGCAACAACAAACCTAGAATATTTGACAACATTAGGTGAAAAAAACCTCATCTGAGTATTTTGCGTTCACAGATTTTTGCAGTTCGAAGTTTGCAAAGTACAAAATTGTAAACGCAAATTGCATACAAAAAATTTTTCTACATAATACTGTGGAATAATTCAAATTATTCGAAATATTTGATGTTTTAACATGTAAAATAATTAATACGTTAAATTCAACAAAAAAACGATGAATATTTGACGTATTTTGACGAATATTTAACGTCTCGGGAAAAAAACATCGTCAAAGAGTTTTACGTTTGAAGTTTTTTGTTTGCAAATTCGAGGTTATTATGTAGAATAATTTACAGTATTACGTAGAAAAATTGTCATGTAGATGATTCCACAAAATGTAAATTATTCCACAGGTCGTAGTAAATTTTTTTTACATGATAAAAAATTTACACCCTAGGATGATCTGCCTATAATTTGAACAACTGTTTAACTCACGGTCGGACATTCTCTACTCTTATGCATTCTTGACTATACTAACTATTTCAAGAATGCATATGCTTGGCTATTTTAAAATTTAACTTATGATATATTGTAGCGCTCATCTTTAAATCCAAATATATAATAGTTATAAAATGGCCAAATTAATATTTTATGAATTAAGTTGATTTGCTTTTTTCAATTGTCGAAAATGAGGTGCCAAAAATCGATCTCTTTATGATCACGGTATCCTCGAAATTTAAAACTTAGAATTTCAAAATTCGGAGTATAATTCATACAAAAGCGCAATAAAAATAATAGCGGCCGTCTTGCATCACCACTATTTTTTTAATCCGTTTAAAATTATTTTTTTCCGGAAGTTTTCTGTTGTCACATCGTAGTAGTTAAATTGGTCATCAAGTAAGTATATACATTTTTTTACATTTCGTATTTTGTTAAATACTTAAAGTTTTGATTAATCCAAAAAATAAATTCATAAAGTATTTCCGGCATCCAGCACAATATGAACAACAGATTTATCAGTTTATCACAGATGGATACCAAACAGAATCATCGTAATCAATATCAGTGTATAGCCACATTTTAAAGCCCAGATATGACACCTTCGTGGAAATTAATCTTTTTAGAAGCCATAAACGTCCTTTTTTAATTACAAATTTTTCACTAGTAAAAATTGTAGAATATAAAATTTATGACATAATGAGCCGTAAACAACCAATAAAACTAAGTTGGTGACCAAAAATACAAATTACTGGCTTAAGAAGATTTTTTTTATATTTATAAAGAAAATAAGATGAATTTATAAGAAATTTATATCAGTTAAGGAAGCTTAAATACCTTATTATTTTTTAAATAAACAATTTAATGTAATGGTGAGGTTTATTATTTTTATTTTTTTCCCATCTGCTTGTTTTTTCAGACTATAATTTGCCTAGTACTTAAATTTTGTTAAAAGAAATAAGCTATAAGAACTATAAAAATACATAAAGATTAATTCCATCAAGTAAAAATAACATAGTCTTGAAATAACCACTCTTTCTTCGAAAAAATATCACATACAGAAAAACATGTGACGCAACTAAATAACGATTTGTTTACATAACCAATGGCTATTTTTTTTATTTTCTTCGCTCGCGCGTTCATTCTTTATTTCTTCCTGAGGGAGAGCGGTTACGCCTTTAGGTTTAGCCTGGAAGACTTCATCCTTTATCGTTTTGTTTCCTTTTATTCTAACTAAAGAAGTAAAAGCGAAACAAAGTTATTTTTTTGCATCGACTCTTTTTGCAGTCCCGCCAGCGCGACATTATTATTAAGAAATTCCAGTCGTAGAAGAATTAAGAAAAAAATCAGAAGAAAACTTCTTCCCTATTTTTCCCCTCTCGCAATTACTAAAGCTGTATGTTTCTTATAAAAGTTTTTTTTCGCCTCATTTTTGTTGGTCGTGGTCGTTGAATAGGGAGTTAATTAGACGTTTCCATGGTTTTCAAAACCCAAGATTTCCAATTTGCGACTCCTCCCCTTTTGCCCATATACCGCACGGAAGAAACCCCTGGGAACGATTTCGGGCCGAAGAAAATATCTATTTATTTATTTATTTATTTATTAATTAAAATTCGTAAAAAATACCTGAGACAATGTAAAACACAATGAGTAAGTAAGTATCCTTTTGATTAAACCAAAGAAAAAACAATCATATATTACATTAGTCGGCTTTTTAAACCCTTTAATCAAGTCGATTTCCGACGAATTAATTTAAAAAAACGCTATAATAACATATAAAAAATAAAAACAAGAAGTACTATTGGGACAAAATTGATAAGGAAAATAAAAAAATCTAAATTCTCGCGATTAACTAGATTTATGCATCATATTACAATAGGCTTTACAACGCGTACAGCTTATTTGTTATCGCTCAAACCTATATCTGTTTAAATGTATGTTTGTTTAATGAAATATGGAAATTACTCAAAAGTATTAACCCCTAGGCGTAGACTAAAGCTAAAGCTAAAGGCTTTAGACTAAAGGTTTTTGGTAAACAAAAAAGGCAAAGGCGGAAATGGAAAAAAAAAAAAAAAAAAAAAAAAAAAAAGCCCCCCCCCACCCCACCCCAAAAAAAAAAAAAAAAAAAAAAAAAAACAAAAAAAAAAAAAAAAATATAACCCCGTTTAGAGATACGTTCTCAAATAACAGATACAAGAAGTTATTGAGCGAATTTATTTTAAAGGGAAACTGAATTAAAGCGAAAATTTTACGATAAATTCCCAAAAGGAGCAAATGAAAGTTTTAATTAAACAATTTGATGAGATCAAAAATAATATGGCTTAATCGTCAAATGGTGCATATGAAGAAAGTTTAGTTTGCAACTCAAATAGAATATATTAGTCATTTTTTTATTTGGATTACTGATTTTAGCACAGAACATTGTATATTTTTGTTTTTAAATGTCGCGAACTTAAGAAGTGTAAAAGATGTTTTGGTTTTTTAGACTTTTAGTAAATACATCAAAGAAATTTAATGACAAACTATCAACCCATTCCCTCCAACAATATTCTACCCAGCCCAGAAAGATCCAATAAGAAATAAATTACTATGTAAGTTTTAGTCGTAAATTTTCAAAAAATAAACATTTTTGTGTTGTAGTTTTAGTTTTTGCACTAAAAAACAGTTTTGTAGTTTTTGTACTTTTTACTTTTAGATTAACGCCGTAAATTATTAATTTATGAATTTTTGTTAAGAAATATGTGTATATAAAACAAAAAAAATCAAAATTGAAAAAATGTAGGACGAGAGTATTAAGAACTTGCAATTTTGCTGCTTATTACTGCTTAACAAAACACGTAGGTTTTATAATTTCTAAATTTTTATTTTGAAATAAATTATGGTGTTTTAAACAATGCTAAAAATCAAAACAAAGTTTGGATAAATTGAATGTCGGGTATTAGTTAAAGACTGCGGTTTTGAAAAAAAAAACAATTTACATATACATATTTTACACTATTCTATGAGTAAATTTTTCTCAAATTTATTTCACAAGTGCACAGTCATTTGGGATGAATTGAACTGCAAATTTTCAAATTTTCAAATTTTCAATTTTTAAAATTAGGTAACTTCATTCAATTGTTTTTCAGCTACTTCTAAGGGGTTGTTAGAAGTGGTTAATTTTTAAAAATACCAAGAGTTTCAATAAGCAATACCAGAAGGTATCAAGATTTTAAAAAGCAATAAAATAAGTACCCTTTAAGTACCTTTGTACATGAACAAATTTTCGCCTGTTTTTAAAAGCTTAAATACCACACTAAAAACAATATAAATCATCTATTGAATTTAGCTCGAACTGTTAGGAAATACTCTGAAAAGCGTGTTCTAACGAAGTAATAAGTAGGGTTTCCTTTTTTAAAATTAATTAAAGAAATGATGCGTCATACTACGACGATGTAGGAAGACAATAATTTTTTTTTTCATTTTATATAATTTGAATAATTTATATGCCCCAGTGTAATTTTCCTATGATTTCATATCTTTGTTAGTAAGACATAGCAGGTTAAATTTTCAGTTTTTCATCAGAGTAAGTGACTTTGCACAAATTATTAGTGTAGTTTATAAACTATTCTCTGTTTTTTAGTGATACTGGGAAAATTGTGACAAAAAAATTTTCATTTGAGCTCTTATAACTTTTGAACGCGATATGCAAATATCTCGGGTTAAGGTTCTTGAACTTTTGGCTACCTCCTGAAAATTTTTTTTAAATTTTGGGGAGTTAGCTGGGCAGTTTTTTTCAGCCGAATTTCTAACTTTCTACCATATGAGTCTTTACGTCTGAATTTTTGTGCAGATTGGCCATACTTTCTTGAGCTCAAAAATATATAATTTGTTAGGGGTAACCTGTCTGGGTCGGGTACCCCGAGAGGTTATAGGGGGTCAATTTTACGATTTTTGCTAAAATTCTTTGTATGGGGGGTAGCAAGTGCACTTTGTGACATAATGCTACAAAACTGTTTGAGCCACAAATTTGAGACCGGGAGATTTATGCGGAATTTTATGCTCTATATTTTGGTGCGGCAGTCAAAAAAAATGTTTATGCCCCAAGGCACTGCAATGGGTGACCCCTAAGAATTTAACTTTTGACGCTACATAGGCGAGTAATGTACCATTTTAAAACTCTCGACGTGCTGATTTTCTAAATATAAAAAAGTTTGCTTTAAATTGTCGGGTAATCACAATACAGACCCCTTTGTTCCCCCAAAATTAGTAAAAGGTGATTTTTTTGTTTTTATTATTTATAATAAAAACCAAAGGAGGAGGAGTCTAAACCGTGTTTATATTCGTTTAAAAGCTCTATGCGTTCTGGTTGCAAAAATATTAATTGTAGGTTAAAATTTTTTATGGTTACCCGGTTACAAACTTCCAAATACCTCCAAATTTGAAAAATGGTAATTTTGTCATTTTTTAATTTACCCTCTAAAATTCTCAAGAAGTGATTTTATTATAATACCGTCATGTTTGTACACTTGTTGGATGTTTCCCGCCAGTTTTGCCCCCAGTTTGCCTCCAGTTTTGCGCCCAGTTTTAAAATTCAAAAAACAATTTTAAAATGCTTTATTTCTTTAAAGTTGTGTACCAAAAAACTACAAAAACTATCTGCAGTAGTTTCTTTTATTTTTTATTACTAATTAAATGATTTTTAAAAAGATCATTTTTCTTGGGTAAAATATGAATTATTTCCGCGTAGGTGACGGTAAAAGATCTCCATTTGTACACCGACGTCCATTAGGTGCTCACTGGAACCTCTGTTGTATAAATGTTTATATAGCGTGAAAGAACTTAAACAACCACACCGGCGTCCATCTGGTGCTTACTGGAACGCTTGATTTATAAATCTTGAAGTGTAAAAGAAGAAAAGGGCCAAAACCTACCTACCTAAAAACGATAGAAACACTAGCCAATCACAGCAAGCAGGGAATTAAGTGATTGACCAATTTAAACTGTAATTTAAATCTAGGAGAATTTTAGCATACTGAGAATTTTAATGTTTCATATCAATGTAATATAAATTTAGCTTATTAAGCTTAGATAGCTGGGGCCTAGGTACTTTAGGCTTCCAACTCATAGGTTAAAGGTGGATTATATGTGAAGTAGTTATAAATTAGCCAATTAGTAAAATCCCTGTTTTATTACCTAATTTCATTACATAAAATTATTATAATTAATTGGTTTGCACAATGTAACGTTCTGCGTTCATTTTTCCCCACTTAGAGATGTTAGGGGTTCATTCAATGATTCAGAATAACTAACAGTCATTTTGCTCTCTCTTATATAGCATATTATTGCATACACACATGCAGAGTATCGACCCATTTAGGCTAAACGCCAAAAGTGATCTCTTCTAGGGAAAAGTGGAAATAACCTCATTTCCATAGTTTAAAAATTTTGGTTTAGTTAAATAGATTAACAATTTTTGTTGCTAATTGTCCTTTTTAGGCCAGGAAGCTTTTGTACTGTTTTGCTTAAGTTTCAAAACTGGTAAATAAAAAACTGGGGGCAAAACTAGGGGCAAAACTGGGGGCAAAACTGGAGGGAAACATCCAACACCCTGTTTGTACTCATATCAAAGCTCTCGACACGCTGATGTCAAAAAATTAATTTCAACTCAATTCACTCAAGAGTTGCCATTTTGACCAACCCTAATGTATCCCTAAAATTTTTAGGGGTCATTTTTGTATGTTTATTGTAATACCGTCCTGTTTATACTTATATTAAAGCTTTTGACATGCTGATTTTAAAAATATTAATTTTAATTCAATTTGTATTTATTAAATACGGTATTTAATAAAATATATAAAAACGACTCTCTAAAAAATTTTAGGGGTATATTAGGGGTTGTAAAAATGGTAAACATTGGGTGAATTGAGTTGAAATTCATATTTTTAAAATTAGGGTGTCAAGAGCTTTGCTATGAGTAGAAACAAGATGGTATTACAATAAATATATAAAAATGACCTCCTAAAAATTTTTTGGGGGTACATTAGCGATTGTAAAAATGGTAACCATTGGGTGAATTGAGTTGAAATTTATATTTTTGAGACCAGCGTGTCAAGAGCTTTGATATGAGTACAAACATGACGGTATTATAATAAAATTACTTCTTGAGAATTTTAGGGGGTACATTGATGGGTGCTGAATTGGGTAACCACTGAACAAACATTAATAAACTATATATTTTTGAAATCAGTGCATCGAGAGCTTTTATATTAGTACAAACACATGACTTAAAGCTCAGGAAAGTATGACAATCTGCACAAAAATTTTCAGACGTAAGGACTCATATGGTAAAAAGTTAGAAATTTGGGTGAAAAAAATTGCCCTTAAATTTGGGGGGTTTCGGAGCTAACCCCTTAAAATTTTTGAAAAAAAAAAATCTTTTTAGGAGGTAGCCAAAAGTTTGAGGACCTCAACACGAGATATTTGCATATTGATGTTCAAAAGTTATAAGAGCCCAAACGAAAATTTTTTGTCACAGTGTTCCAGTATCGAGTAGATCAGAATTTCCTTGTTGAACATTGAAAATCTAAAAAACTGCAAATAATATTTTTTGAAAAATTAAAAAAAAACGCCACATGCCAACTTCTGTTTCAAATCAACTTTACCAAATAAAAATAATTTAAATACAATGAAAACGCTTTTAAAAACTGTTTTAGTACCGTAGATGAAGCCTCAAAGAGCTTCAATTATTTTGCCAGTTGCAGTTTAAATTAATTATTGAACACATAAAGTGTGATACAGTGTGATAAAATTAATTATTATGTAATACTGTTTTTTATAGTATTTGGTTGCGAAGTTAGTGCTACATCTTAAGTTTTTAGGACTGCCCTATGGGCTTTTCCTTTTGGACCGAAGTAAAAAGAGGCTTTAAAACTGTTCTTTGCACGTTTGGGACGAGCTATAAACCAAGCTTAATCCAGATGCACAAACGAAAATCTGCAAATTTTTTCTCCAAAAAAAATTAAAAACTTATTTTATAACAAATATTATACTTATTTAGAATTTATATTGCGCGGTAAAAAGTTTTACCACGGTTAATTCCTATCTTAGTAGTCAAAACAAAACACTTCAAACTTAGGAGACAGAAAAGCAATCACGGTCAAAAATCACAAAAACTCATCAAATACAAAAGCTTGTGAAAAATTAGATCAATATTACCTGCAACTTAAGGTTTTTCCGGACAGTATTCTTAATTATGGAAAATCGAGATTTTCGGCATTGGTGATCTCGCGAAATATATCATTGATCTTTTAGAAATTTACACTGCACATTAATAATATCGATAAAATGTTTGAAATAATTGATATTAAAAATCAAAATGCAACGAAAATATTTTAAACCTTATAAAAATATGCACTAGACAGAATTTTCAGCGATAATACTTTAAATGTAGAGGAAAAGTTATGCTATTTTACGTACGTAAAAAATTTACCAAAAAATTTACATATTTATGGCGTAATATACCATTTTTTTGTATAAAATAATATACCATTTTTTGCACAATATGGGGATTAATTTTTCTCAAAGAGCGGTGAAATGTGAATTTAATTTAATTACGTGAAGTTTAAATTTCAGGGTAGTTTATTTATAAAAAATTATGATTTTTAAAAGGTCATACTATTTTTTTGTAATTTTAAACGCAAAAATGATTCTGTTGTGCGTTTTTTAATTTATTAGGAGGTTTCTGTTTATAAATCTCGTTTAAACCTCCTTCAGGCTTGAAGCCATGGCGCAGTCAGATAGCGCGTCGTCAAAGTGTTTGATAGGTCCGAAGATCAAACGAGATCGAGATTCGATTTTTTGTTTGATTTCAATAATGTTTTTTTTTGGATTTTTTTTTAAATTTTTAAAAATTTAATTCACATAGATTCAAAAAACTTCATTGGCAAACAGTATTTGTTACTAGCTTTTCGTCAATTAGTTAAAATTAATTAGTTTTTAGTCATTTTACTATTTTGTGTGTAAATAAAAAAGGGTAATTTTTGTTCTTTATTGCAACTGGTTTGTTACTGAACGCTCTGCAATGAAAACTGTCCAGAAAGACCTTAAAAAAATTTAAAAATGATAAGCAAGTAAACTAAAACTTGTAATTTTAATAAACAGCTCATCTTGAAAATCTCACTGGCTAAGTTTTTTGATCAACATTGAGAATAATTTTAATAAAATAATTCGCTAAAAATTAATGTTTCGATCTTGTAATGAAGGCGAATTGTTGCAGCTTTGACTTTTGATTGTAATTCATTTTTATTGTGTGGTAAGCATGACAACAAAATTAAAGTGCCGTAGTGCTTTTCAACTCTGAACTGCTTACTAATTGCCAATTATTGAAAAAGCTTCAATTTCATGAAATTAAAAATTCATAGCTATTTAGAATTGCTATAATATTAGTTTTGTAAAGAATGAATGAAACTAAAAAAAAAACAAACTTTGTTTGACGCGCTTATTTCTTGCTACAAAACAGTAACAGTTATTTGCTAACTGTGAACGTAAAATTATTCGCTTTTAAAATTTAAAGATTTTTCTAAGTTTCAAATTTTAAGAAAATAATTTATTGCGCTGATTTTTAGTTATTCATGAAATTAGCACAAAAATCAGACCGAGTTTCGAAAACCCGGTGTGCTCCGGCGCTTCAAAAAGAAATGCTTTTAGAGTTCCAGAGGTTTACAATTTAAGTTGAATTTAATTCAATTTAATTTTCAATTTAAATTTTACAGACTGTTATAGTGGTTTCAAAATAAATTTTTTTGTGTGGAAATTATCTTTTAGTTCATCGTCGTAATAGCAATACGTAACTGAACGAAGTAGAAATACATAAGACATTTAATTAATAAAAAAATTAATTTATTTAATTAATAGCTTACGGTGCAGTTGCGCTCAGACAAAAATCAATTACAATGTTTAAAGAGTCGTGCTATGCCGCGTGTACGATTTTCACGATAAATTTCAAAATAAAAATAATAATAACTAGAATAGACTACAACACTACAAATCACCACGTTTAGCTAGGCGCGGTGCCGCGGGTTAAATTTAATTACACCCCAGGACCCAACTACTACCTGGTGCATGGGTGCTCCCGGTGTGACGGAGACCCCACTATTATTCTCAATAAAATAAAATTTTTATTATTTTTGCCACTATAATGTAAGAATTAAAAAATAAATTGCTGCTTTTTGCCGTTTCCGGCGCGCCCAACAGAGTGCGCTGGCACCGGTGCCGCTCTGCGACCTACCGAACCTGTCTGTGATTTGTGCGGTTTTATGTATACCGTCGTCCGCTTAACAATCTTATCGTTGCCGCAAAAGGCCATCGCCGCGCTCGGAAATTTTTATTTGGTCGATTTTTCAATTTTTTTCATTTTATTATAAATTCAAACAAACAACCAACCAAAGTGCTTCTGACAAATAAACCTAATTCCTTCTTTTTTTATTAGTCATGTTTATTTTCATCAATCAGTAAATGTATATATATTTTAGATGCATGTTTAATAATATAGATAGTATACAATAATAATAATAATCACTTTCAGATCATGCTTTACGGTTGGCGCGGTGGCGATGGGAACCTAATCGTGCGGTTCCTGCGCTAAAGATTCTGACTTTAATAATAGTACAATTTTTTTTTTTTTTTTTTTTTTAATTTCAAAACCTGAGTTACGTCCCCTCTTTACAGCGAACTCGGTGATCACGGGACGAACCGCTTTTGGCGGTCCTGCGCTATTCATTGAAATATTAGCAAACAAACGAGAAGGATCTCTTTTATGGTCTTCTTAATATCTTCCTATATAAATGAAATGTTCCGATGTCCATTGCTTTTTTTTCATTTTTTCCCATTCCAACCGCTTCAAAATATTTGAAAACTGATATTTAAACTGGCCGGGATTAATCCAACAACATCCAGCGTCGAAGTAGTGTTCGCTTCTGGCTGAAAAGGACGACATTTCCTGTACTTAACCACTAAAAAAGAAATCAAAAGACAGAGACAATTAATTACGCTTCATTACTAACTGACATCAAATCAAAAATCTTTTATTTTTTACAAAATAAACTGAAATAGCAAGTCATTAAAAAAAAGAATAAAAAAAAAAATGTTTAAAAACAAGCAAATTGAACACAAAAAACAATATAAAACCCTCTGAAACAAAAAAATCCGGCTCAATCGTCTCAATACAACATGGGAAAATTAAAACGTTAGCTAATCAATATGGAGAGGTTAAAAAAACGAGAAAAAAATAAAGGAAAAAACACGAAGAGCGATTGGTGCCAATCATAAGTGTCTACTCAAAATTTGTAAATTTGTCAAATTCGAATTTTTTCTCAGCTTAAATTCAAAAAATATTTTCTAAGACAACTAAATGAACCAAAATATTTGCTGTCAAAGTTATTCCGATAATTTTGCGTTTTTACCAAAGAAAATGTTTAGTTATTTCAACTTCTTAACACTTAGGCAAAAAAAATTTTTTATAGTGTAATTGATTTTTTACCTTTAAAAAGCGCCCCCACTTCAAAAATTCACTAAAATTAATTTCATTCCGATTGTTAATAATATTAATAACATGAAATGGAAATTTTGTCTTAATCATCAAAGCTTCAATCACTCAGGATCCACAGGAATCACATTTCCAATATACCAATCTTTTTTGTAAATTTTTCTTCGAACACTTTCAATAAGTATTTTATAAAAATACCCTTTTATAAAATAATGACCATACTTGATAACATATTTCAAGATAGTGTTGCGAATGTTCTCTATAAGTAGTTAAGGGTATTTGGAGTTATTAGTTCAAACAACCTGAATATATTTATCAATAGAAAGCTTTTTTATTTGTCTACAACTCGTTCAGAGCGATTTTAGATTTTTTATATAAAATGCCTAGGCTATGCAGTTTTTTCAAAAAAACTGTGCTAGCGTTTTATTAGCTGCTTCAATAGCGCTTTTGGTTATATCGCCATATAAACAACACAACACTTGCGTTCCAGGTTTTGGCTCATTTTTGTCTCTTCTTGACACATTATTGATTCTTGGGGCCCGAAGCTAATGAAATTTCTGATGTATCCTGCAATTTGTTTTCCAACGATGTCAAGCTGTATCAAGTTCGTCAAAGACATGAGGACAATTCGAGATTGCAAAATGCTATTAACAAGCTAGTTTCCTGGGCGCAAAAGTGGCAACTCCAAATCGCTGAACACAAGTGTTGTGTTGTTTATATGGGATATAATAATCCAAAAGCCCCTCTGACCATTAAATCTAAAACATTAGCACCAAGTTTTGAAACGCGTGACCTAGGCGTTCTTGTATCAAAAAATCTTAAATGCTCTGAACATTGTAGACAAATAGCAAAAAAAGCTTTCTCTGTGATAAATATATTGTTCAGGTCTTTTCAAACTAATAACTGCAAATCCTTAATTACTGCATATAAAGCATTCGCAACACCTATTCTTGAATACTGTTCTCAAGTATGGTCACTATTTTTATATAAAGATATAGATCTTATTGAAAGTGTTAAAAGAAAATTTACAAAAAGATTAGTGGAAAGGTGTGATATTTCCTGTGGAAAAAAATATATTGATCGATTAAACACTCTTGAGCTTGAACCAATAGAATTAAGAAGTATTTGAGCCGATTTACATTTATGTTATGATATTATAAACAATCGGAATGATATTAATTTTAGTGAATTTTTTAAATGGGGCACTTTTAAAGGTAAAAACGATCACTATAAAAACTTTTTTTGCCTAAGTGTAAAGTTGAAATAGCTAAACATTTATTTGCTACTAGAAGCGCAATTTATTGGAATAGTTTACCAGCAAATATTTTTAATTCATTCATTATCTCTGAAATCTTTTAAAATTAAGCTAGAAAAAATTAAATTTGACAAATTTACAAATTTTGATAGACACTTATGAGTAGCCTTTTGGCTCTTAGTGTTTTTTCCTTTTATTTTTTTCTCATTTTAACCTCTCCATATTGATCATAGCGTTAATTTTTCATGTTGTATTAAACACAATTTAACCAATTTTGTGTGTAAACTCCAGTGTAATATTTTGTATGTACAATACCTGTTTTTAAAAATCCTTTTGTGTATTCTTTTCTTTAATGACTTGCTATTACGGTTATTTTGTAAAAAATAAAAGATTTTTAATTCAATTCAATTAGTAATGAAGCGTAATTTGTTGTCTACGATTTTTTTAATTTCTTTTTTTAATAACTTAAACTCAAATGCCACCAGGAAGCGACATTACTTAAACGCTGAATGTTGTTGAATTAATGCCAGCAGTTCATTTCAAATCCATTTTCAAATATTTGAAATGGTTAAAATAAAAAAAAATAAAAATATACCAATTTACATCTGAAAACGTCATTCATTGTGCAGAAAGATATTAAAAAAGCATAAAAAATATTTTCTGTCATTTGTATTAATATATCATGAGTGGCGCGGGAGCGCCACGGGGCGGTTTAGCCCCGTGGTGCCGCGCCAACCATTATTAGAGAACGTGGGTAAATTTTGAAATTCACAATCTTCTTCTTCTTCTTTTTATTATTATTATTATTATCATGGGTGGCGCGGGAGCGCCACGGGGCGATTTAGCCCCGTGGCGCCGCGCCAACCATAATTAGAGAACGTGGGTAAATTTTGAAATTCAGAACCTTCTTCTTCTTCTTCTTATTATTATTATTATTATTATTATTCCAACGCTCCATTCTTAAAAACGATATTCCTTATTCGTTACTGATTGATCAAAAATAAACATGGGCTCATTAGAAAAAAGAAGGAATTACGCAACTTTCTTAGGAAGCACCTTTTTCATTTAGGTCCTTGTTATCGATTTATTGATCAAAATAAAAAAAATTAAAAATAGACAAATAAAAACTCCCAACCGCACAATAACAGCCTTTTGGCAACAATAAGGATTGTACAGAGCAGACAACCAACATCCCCTCATAAAAACCGCACAAAAATAGCAGACCGGTTTTAATTGGTGGCAGAAACGGCACCAGTTCCCAGCGCCATCTGCTTCAACCGCGCGGAAAACGGCAAAAACAACAGAGTACTTTTTTTAATTCTTACATTACTGATGACAAAATTAATTCAAAGTTTTATTTATTAAAAAATAATAATAAGCGTCGGTGGCGCGGGAGCGCCATGCGCCGGTAATCATCGGTGGTGCGGGGTGCTAACTGCAATTTAACCCACGGCACCGCGCCAACTATACTTAGAGAACGTGAGTAAATTTTGTTATTCATGTTCGTCATCTTATTATCATTATTATTATTTTTACTTTAAAAATTATAATTGGAATCATTGGCGCACGGCATCGCGCCAACTATATTTAGAGAACGTAGGTAAACTTTGTCTGGAGCGCAACTGCACCGCACTAACTATAATTAAACAACGTGGATTAATTTTGTAATTTAAATTCATCTTCTTCTTCTTCTTATTTTTTTTTATCTCGGCAACCGAATGATTATAAACATATGTCATTGCGCAGCTAAAACTATAGTTTATTAGGCTATTTTTTTAATTCAATTCAAAAAAAGTGGTAGACTAGCCTTGAAAAATGCTCTAAGAATAGAGCAGGAAAAAGGGGCGATTTTTCCCCGGGCGTATGTTTAGACAGAAAAGATGTTGACTAGTCTGAGATGGACATTATGGGGACTATAGGAAATTTGCATTTGGTTTGGCCAGCTGCTCACTAAATAAAAATTTCTACGATATGATAATGATTTGTTTATACATTGATCTAATCACACAGCACTGTTGCATTTTTTTTTAGTTTGATGAAATGTCAATTGAAAAAATCATACTCACAGCAATCTTTGACAAGTGCGAAATCGCCACTTTTTCAAATTTATAGTTGTTTCTTACACATACAAATATAACCTTTTAATTGAAAAAGTGGCGATTTCGCGCTTGTCAAAGATTGCTGTGAGTATGATTTTTTCAATTGACATTTCATCAAACTAAAAAAATGCAAAAGTGCTGTGTGATTAGATCAATGTATAAACAAATCATTATCATATCGTAGAAATTTTTATTTAGTGAGCAGCTGGCCAAACCAAATGCAAATTTCCTATAGTCCCCATAATGTCCATCTCAGACTAGTCTGCATCTTTTCTGTCTAAACATACGCCCGGGGAAAAATCGCCCCTTTTTCCTGCTCTATTCTTAGAGCATTTTTCAAGGCTATAGGCAAATAAAATGTAGCTGACCGCGAAAATTACAGTATTGAATCGACTATTTAACAACAAAACCATTCAAAATTTTTAACGAAATCGGTTTAATAATAAAGATCAAAACCTGTATTTTAATAATTATTTATCAATTTACTTAATTTAAAACCCAAATGCAAATTTTTAAAGGGCTAAAGATGGTTAATTCTAGTATATTTTGTAAAAAGGTGGAATTAAAAAAAAATTCTGCGTTCTTATTTGTTTTAAAAAAAAACGTCATTACCGCACAATTTTAATTGGTCCCCTCATGTCTGCATTCTAATTTTCAGCGTCAGCCAGATATAATTCAACCATAGTTATTATTATTATTATTATTATTATTATTCCAACGCTCCATCTTTAAAAGCGATATTCCTCATTCGTTACTGATTGATCAAAAATAAACATGGGCTCATAATAAAGAAGAAGGAATTACGCAACTTTCTTAGGAAGCACTTTTTTAATTTAGGTTCTTGTTATCGAATTATTGATCAAAATAAAAAAATTGAGAAATAGACAAATAAAAACTCCCAACCGCACAATAAGAGCCTTTTGGCGACAATAAGGATTGTACAGCGCAGACAACCAACATCCCCTCATAAAAACCGCACAAAAATAGCAGACCGTTTTTAATTGGTGGCAGAAACGTAACCAGTTCCCAGCGCCATCTGCTTCAACGAGAAAATTACCGACCCATATCCCTTACGTGTATACCATGTAAAGTAATGGAGAGTATCATTGTAGACGAATTGCTAAATTATTTAAAAAAGAAAAAATTGCTACACTCTGAACAGTTTGGGTTCTTAAAACGAAAATCTGTAGGCATGCAACTTTTCTCTACACTGTCTGACTGGGTTAAAGCCATAGAAGATAAAAAAGCTGTAGACGTAATGTATATAGATTTTTCTCAAGGCGTTTGACTCAGTCAGTTATACGCCCAATTATTAGTAAAATTAAAAGCATACGGTATTGATGACGAACTTTTCAAATCGAATTATTAGTTTTTTAACAAACAGAAGGCAAAGAAGTAATTCTAAACAATGACTCAGTCGATAATAGAAACAATTATGTGTCTTCTGACTATATTTATGTATCAAGTGCGTACCCTAGGCAATGTTCTGGGGCCACTATGTTTTTCTCCTTTATATCAAACTATTTTGCCAGACTGCCTCCACTACTTAACACTTTTTGTGAAACTTTTCGCAGATGAATGCTAAATTCTATTCTATTCTTGACAATCCTAAACGCTCAAAATTATTTTCAAAAAAATTTTTATAACTTTTTGCTGACATGGGTCCCAGTTGGCAATGAGAAATTGCTATCAAGAAAATGTAATGCCTTTTTCATTTTGGTTCCAAAATGTTTCAATAATATGCTCAATTATCTAAATGATCACAAAATCGCTAGAAAAAAACTTAATTTGCCATTAAGGTATTTTAAAATATCATTAAATTGAAAAATCTCAAGTCACCGTGCTTCTCATTTTTGCGAAAGCTAAAAATAAACTCGCTATTTTATCTAGGGATTTTTGTTATAAAAATCCAAAATATTTTGAAATTGAAAGCCTATACTAGTTTTTCGTGCGCCCTTTGCTGGAATTTTAAAACTTATGTTTCGAATTCAAATTATTGCTGAAAAACAGAAGGTAATGAATAGAAAAAGTTCAGCGCCCGCTATTACCTGGCTATTCTACATCCAGACAGATGTAACTTTCCTTATGCTCGTTATACAATCTATAGGTTAAAAAATTTAGCCGACCTTGCAATAAACGTGAAACAGTGAAACAGAACGAGGTAAGCGATCTTGTTTTTTGCTATAAAGAAAACGCAACAAATAACCTTACTGAATTGCCAGCTGATAAGATTTGACGAATATAATCGAAATTTTAAAAACTAGATTTGAATGGCCTTAAACTAAAAAGGGAAGCCCATGTTCGATTAGATATATCAAAATTTTCTTTACAAATCGCATTTTTTCGTCGTGGCACAACCTTCCACGTTGATGTTGTTTTTTCAAAACCATGAAGCATTTTTTGTCGAAATCTTTTAGCTCTAGCTTCTAATAAAAATTTTCGCAAAATAAAAAATTTCTAAATTTTTTTTAAAAAACAAGTACAAACTTATAATTTATCAAGTTTTTAACTCTTTTAAAATAAAAAATGTATTTTCAAATACTAGCTATTTTATTTAGTTTAATATATAAATTTTTTTGTTTTTATAAATTGTATTATGCCTTAAAATAGCTTTTCCTACTGTTTCATGATAGTTTTGTTTTGTTTGTGTTGAACAGATTCTCGTGTCTTAATTTTTTAGCATATAACTTAAATGTTTCTATTTTCCTTGCATTACTTCCAGTCTACCACCTATCCAGAACCAAGATTTAGCAATAGCATGAACGAATGAGTA
>JASAMX010033582.1:0-18684 GCA_030248175.1 Microlaimidae sp. YZB2_3
GATGACACCCGTCCGTCACGATGACACCCGTCCGTCACGATGACACCCGTCCGTCACGATCTCACCTGTCCGTCACTCACGGTCACCCGTCCGTCACGATGACACCCGTCCGTCCGCTGGTTGTCTTTCGCATGGCCGCGTTTGTTAAACACGAGTGTCACACCTTTGTCCCGGATTATCGTATTATCCACCTTTGGTATGAGATAAACGTGCCGCATTTTGGTATATAATATCACAACCTCGTAATGTCACAACCTTCGCACACAAGATTTTTTTCTGTTATGTCAGGGTGTCAAAAACAGGTCGGCACTCAAAATGCAATTTTGGAATGTCAAATTTTTTTCTAGATTTATTTATTACAAGTTTAATGTTTTAATTAAGTTTTTTTATTTTTGAAATGTTTTGAATATCTCGGGGTTTTTTATCTAACAAAAAAAAATTTTTTTTTTGATAATCTAAATAAAATCATATACCGGAGTCAGCACGCAGCTTGATACTCCCAAAAATTTTCTTTTATGGATATCTTTGATATTTAAGAATATACTTATGGTACTAAAAAAACACCTAGGGTATTTAGCAATAATACCCTCTAAAGGTCTCTTCATACTTATGACAAAACGTCCTTTGGACAAAGTCCAAAGGACAAAAGTCCTAAAGGACAAAGTCCAAAGGGAAAAGTCCAAAGGGAAAAGTCCAAAGGACAACGTATTCATACTTCTTTTGTCCTTTGGACTTTTCCTTTTAAATTTTGTCCTTTGGACTTTGTCCAAAGGACAAATTCTGAGTAGCTTTCATACTTCGTCCAAAGGACAAAGTCCAAAGGACGTTTTGGCTTGTCCAAAGGACGTTTTGGTTTGTCCTTTGGACTTTGTCCAAAGGACGTTTTGTCATAAGTATGAATAGACCTTTATTCTGCACAGCCTAAACAGCTTATTAGTTACAGCCTCAACATCTTAAAGGTAGGTTGTCGCCCTTGACCCTTAACCGTCCCTCCTGTTTCAAACCTAAACCTGGTTTCAAAAAATGCGTTTAGTCGTATAAAAATAAGTTATAATTGTATAGCAATTTAAGTTGTATAGCATATGTTATATACTTTAATTTATTAGTGCTTTTAGACTAGACTTAAAATATTTTGATCCGTTTAAACTTAATAATAACAATTAATTGATCGCAGTTTTAAATTTGTAGTTAAAATTAATTATAATTGCATATTTTGTTACGACAGGATGGTGGTAATAACACTTAATAATAGCACTATGTAATCCAAAGCGGTTTCAAGCTTAATTAGAGATTAGCAGCGTTATAAAAATTTTTTGTTCAGAGCTAAAAAAAGCTATATTTTTTATAAAGTTAATTTAGTTTTTATTATACTATAAACTGTTAAAACAAACGTCACAATAATTGTGTTTTAATAAAAATTACAAATTGAATAATAAAAAATTATTAAAAACAATTTATCAGAATTAAACACTTTCATAATATACTTTTAAATACTTTTATTTTAGTTATAACGCGTTAAAAAAATTTAATCCCTGCTGTCAAATAATTTGAAAATTATTGCGTAGCCGCATTTATACTATGCATAGATTTGAAATGTATTTCAAACATGTTCGCTCCATTAAACCGTTTTTCACAAAGTCGAATTAAAGGTAGGCAGAAAGAGAGGGCAATTTTAAGATTTTAAATTTTAGCACCTCCTTTCTGAAGTAGGGAACCTAAGCTTTAAGGTGTCAAACCGCGGCAGGTAGTTTAATTGATTACGTTATAAAACATGTCCCGAGGCAATCCCCTTGAGATTAAAATAACGTAAAATTTGCTTGTTGCTACATTAAAATCATTCAAATAAACTATGAAAATGGCGTGACTTTGGCTATTTCAATATTTTTTTTAAAAAAGCTAAACCTATAGGACGTAATAAATTACGGCTAATACGTAACAATCATGAACCTGTTTCACCAACCCGATATAAGCAAATATGTAATTTAAACACGAATCGAAAATACGCTAGTTTTACAAAGGTTTTGAATTTTTTACGCCGTATTTGTTCAGTTTTGAAATTCTTGCGTATTTAAGACACTTGTGACGTGGCTAAGGGGAAGGAAAATCATTTAGAACACTGCTTAAATTTTCCGACGGTCTCTCAGGCGACATTATCATTATTCTTATCAGGTGTTCTAACCAATTTGCAAAGACTGCAGAAATACATATTGGAGCTCATTGGGTGCTACCGAAAAATTTCTGTTATAACTCCAAATATATATGGAAAAAAGTTTAACTTAACAGTATAAAAAAGTTTATTATTTATTTAGCACCTATGTATATGTATTACGTACATATGAAATGAAAAAATAAGTTTTGATCCAAAAATGTTTATCCAAATGCAAATAAAATTAAATAAACTATAAAACTAAATCCAAAGGCCGTCTGGAAGCGACAAATCTAACAAGCCAATGCTTTTGTAAAAAATCTGTAAATAAATTTTAATTTGAAATAATGTCCTTCTAGATTTTTCTTTAAAAGATAAGTCGATTTGCAATTTTGCTTTTGTCATAATGTTTTATTTTATTTTTTATATTTTTATTTACAACAATTTTAAAAATAATGCAATAAACAAGAATGAATTGCGGTTATTTCCTAAAAAATAAGCAGATTAAAAAATAATCAACAGAATTAAAAAAAAAATAAAACAAACAGCGCTTAATTTTAATTTTTAAAAGGATTTTTGTAATTTGATTAATGTGTGAGCCATTCCAAATAGTTAAAAATTGACTGCTTATCAGCTCTCCAAAATCAAAATTAGCTTATTTATGGACCAAAGTTATATTCGCAGTTTCAAAGTATTATCAGAAATTTCAGGCCGTTTGAAAAGCGCTAAATTGTTTTAAAATAAAGTTTTTAATGGGTTTTGACAAAAAAACTTTCGTTTTTTTATTTGTCGCTATCTGATGGCATTTCAGTATAGATAATATTAGATATACTGTTTTCAACTTTTAAATCGCACACTTTATTTGTTTTCTCTGTATAAAAATTATGATAATAAAAATAACTAATTTATTTTCTTCAAATTATTTAAATGTTTTACACAAACGCATTAATAATCACAAGCTAAACAATTAAAATATTTTACACTACCCGTGTTCAAAAACCAACATTAAAGGTTATCAATTTTCCAAGGTACATTGTACAGGTACTTTAACATCCTGGTTCTGCATTGTATTTTGATGAAATTATAATCATTGCCATTTTATTAATAAAACAGAAAAAAAATGCCAGCGACGTCAAATATTTTAATATGCAAGGCACCCATATTAAACATGTAAAATGTAATACTATTAACTTTACAGCGTTATCACAAATTTTAAAGATGAAAAATACTAGCAGAAAGTATGTAATCATGAAATTAAAAATATTTTAAAGTCATAGTTCAAATCGAATGATTACCTACTTGATTAAGTAATATGTTATATAAAAATAGCAGAATCTGTTTTTACAACTATACATATATTTGTTAAAAATATAATTCGTGCTCAAATTAAAATTTTTTAGGGCTATAACTGTAAAAATGAAAGTCGGCGGAAAATTTCGGGATTTTATGAAAGGAACAAAGGCATACTCTCATTATGCCTTTGTTTCTGTCTGATGTGTGTGGTCTATTATTGGCCTTCATGAAGCCAATATAAGGGAACGTCCCAAATAAGACCACAACATACCCCAGTTAAGGCGTGATCCAATTTAATTGACATAAACAAAATACAATAATTACTTTTAAGGGATTTTAAAAAAAACCCAACGAAAGTTACGTGGAACAAGTTGTTTAAATGCATCATTTTATTGATAGTATTATTCTAGGACTTTCGGTCTTCGAACGCCTTCTACCGAATAGAGGAAAAAATTTCGCTTCTTGACGTAAAAAACTTCCGAAATCATGACCAAGATCGTAACGAAGTACATCACAAAAAAGTATAAAAGGACGCCGTCTATTTGCCATATTTTAATTTTGGGCATTTCGGAAGAAGGGACTAGCTTGTTAGTTTTTTTTAAATCCGCATCCAAACCGTATTTACGTCGAATTTTTCCCAACAAGCCGCTCTCCACCATTTCGTACATGAGAAATGTGAAGTTTCTAAATAAAACACAAAGTTCAAAGCTATTCGACTGAAAACGACGCTTCTAATATACATACATAATTTTGTTTTAATGTTTAAAATGTAAGAAACTGTAAGATAAAAAAAAATATTTATTTCGATAATTTATCTGGCTGACGTTAAATAAATTTTCGGATACGTTGAGAAGACCAGTTATTAACATTGTGTGATTACGACATATTTTCGATAGGAATCAGAAAGCAAATTCTTTTTAAATCCCGCTTTTTCACAAAATATACAAAAATCACTGAACTTTAGTCGTTAAACAATTATAGCCGTTATAAAGTTTGCATTTGAAAATTCATCGAAGTCAGCTATGTTTAGTTTGCCAAGTTGTGTGATGTTAAAAAAATTGTTTGTTTGCAAGAAAAAAAGGTTTAAAACTGAAAATTTAAAATTCCTTAGTTTCAACTAAAAAAAATTGGGTTTCATAATTACCTTGAATATTTCCAGTGTTTTCTTACCATTATACTGGTATAGGTTACACCGCCATCTTCCATAAATTCTAGATTAGAATTTTGTTTAACCAAGTCCAAGGCCTCAAGCATTGTAAAAGGCTGCAACACTCCTATGGTATTTAATATAGGACTTGCCTAAAATTGCTTTTTACATTGATCTAAAACCAAAAGATTTAATTTTAAATATTATTTCAGCAGCCGTTTGACAGCCGGTGTCGCATGATATATTCGCCCCCATATTTATCGCCGGCCGGCGATTTTCTCATAGCACAACACCATGATATTTTCGCCCCCCCCCCCGGCGATTCTATCATAGATTTGAGCCATTATATTTTCACCCCCGGCAATTTCCTCATAGGTTGAACCTTGATATTGTCGCCCCCTTCATTATATTTTCGCCCCCCCCCTGTAATTTTCATTTTAATAATGAATTTTCATTAGTTTTATGGTGGTATATTCTTTGTAAAAAAATTCTTTTTTTGCATTTCAAATGTAGTTTTTATATATTTTTTAATAAATAATTTACTTTTCGTGACTAATATCCAAGACGAAGTTTTTTTCTTGAAACAATTTTAGAATCCTTTGGAATGAAAATTATTAAAAACGCACTGGTTTATAGTTTAATTATAAGGCGTAAAAATATTACAGAATGAATAAGGTTATGATTTAATTTATGAGAATTATCACATTTGATTCTGTGTTCTTTTTAAAAAACTTTGTTGGACGACTCAGTCACGTCACGTCCGTTGAATCGTTAATCAGATTTAATTTGGCTTTACTTTAGTTTTACTGAAATTTATATTTATAAACGACAATTTGGACTTGATAATAGTGATGATCTTCCGAGCTCTGGGCTCCGTACAAGAGCTTGCATTTCGGAACTCCTGAGCTTTTAAAACGATAAAAAATACAAATAAAAATGCTAATAAAATAACTGAAAAGTTATTTCAAAATTAATTAAGCTAAAGCGAAGCCTCTGTTTTTAAGGCTCCGGACCGGAGCATCCACAATAGTCATATTCCTTAGACCTCCGCTTTTAGTAGCTTTAAAGCAAAACCTGGACTCCGGAGCCCTATTTTTGTTTTAATTTCATTTGTAATTAATTAATTAAAAAGTGATGCCATAAATTATTTTGTGAACTAATTTTTTTTCAAAACTTATTTAAAACAATGAAAATAGTTTTAACATTGCATATAAAGTTATTTGAAGTGTTTTCAAACTTAAATTGCTCTAAAATCACTCATTTAAGAAGCTGAGCTCCGGCCAGATTCCTCTCCCCTTAAAATAACCAGAGCTACAGAGCATGATATTAAAGGGTTGAAAGATAACTCAGGAACCCCGAAGCTATTTTTTATTTGTGTGTTATTTTTTAAAAGAGTAATGTTGAATATTCTAATGTAGTAATATTGAAAAAAAATTAACTATTTTTTTCAAAAAAAAAATTAAAAAACTATTAAAATTAGTATCACAAAAATAACTAAAACATAGTTCAAGATTAAATAAATTTTAAAATACTCATTTAAAAGGTAGGAGAAACTACTCATTTAATAGTTGAAGCTAATGAGCATGATTTAAGAGAATATATTAGGACAAATAAATAAAATATACAAATTTATTTCTTGTTATTTTTGTTTTTGATGGCTTTGAATTAAGAAAATTTATAATTAGTATATTTTGTAGGATTTTGCAATGCAGTAGTAATATTTTCAAAATCCGATAAAAACTTGTTACGCTTATTCGTCACGTAACACACGACGAAAACATTACAAGCTATAAATAACGGATGTGCTCAAACTAAACTGTTGTATAAGTATAATATGTAAATTTTTCTTTTTTTCAATGCATTTGATAGGGAAAGGGGGGGGGGCAAATTCTTCATGGACGATCAGCCATGAGGGATTCGCCCCCCCATGAACATTAGAGGGAGGGCGACAATATAATGATGGGCGCGAAAATATCATGGCTAGTATCTTTGAAGGAATCGCCGGGGGGCGAAAAGATAATGACCCTCATCTATGAGCAATTCACCGACCGGCGATTTTATCATGGGGGGCGAAAATATTATTCGACACCGGAAGTTATGTTCACTACATTGTATATAGTTAAAACCCAATCAATAGCGTCGGTTTTTAACTTTAACCCAATTAATTTTCTCCAAGGAGAAATATAGTATCATTAAAAACAATTTGAAAACCAAAATCAACCTAAAAATATTGTGTAAAATATTGTGGCCAAATAGACACGATAAGAGTTATATCCGTCAAATACATTATTTCTTTAAAAAAAAATAAAACATCTTTCGTACTGCAGGGATTTATCTGAAATTAGAAAACTTTATATATTAATCAGACATATTTACAGCGCTAAAAACGGCGCGTTCTAGTTAGAGCCTTCTATAGCGCTAATTTTGGCGTGTAATAATTCTAATTGAGGCCCCCAGAAAAAAAGAACACTTCGGAATTATTTCATAAATTATTAGTTTTTATTAAAAATGAATAAATAAACGCCTGTTATTTGTACTATATTTACTATTCACGATATATTTCTATTAAATTCTAACAATTAAGAATTTTGTACTAAAAAACATATCGAAACTGTATTTTTCTTGAAAATTGAGTTTTTTCGGAAGCTCCTAGTTCCGAAAAAACTCCTAGTTCTTGAAAATTGAGTTTTTTCGCGTGCTAGTTTTGTACAGTTTGGCGTCGTCAGCAAAAACTTTATTTTTGTATTATTCGTTAAACAGTCTGGATCATTATTATATATAAAAGAAAAAGCAAAAGACCTAAGACACTGCCCTGCGGGACGCCACTTAAAACTTTTTTAAAATGAGACATAAGATCACCTATAACAACTCTTTGGTGTCTCTCAGATAAAAAATCTTTTATCCAGCCAAGCAGCTCGTACCATATGCCATATTCACTGATTTTAAAAATTAGCTTTTTATGGCTAACAGTATCAAAGGCTTTAACGAAATCAACATATAAAGCGTCTACACCCTTTTTATGATCAATCGCTGATATCCAATCTTGCAGAGTGATCAGAACTTAAAGTCCCACGGACTTTTTGCCTAAGAAGCCAAACTGTTCTTTACAATTAGATTTTTGTTTTGAAGATATTTTTAAAAAAAAGTCAAAAATTATGCTTTCCATTATTTTTACGCAAATCGATGTGATTGAAACAGGCCTATAATTTAAACATAAACAACTTTGCCCTTTTTTTATGTATTGGACATACATTGGAATCTTCCAAATTTGAGGAAGGCTACCTAATCCCATTGGGAGCTTAAATATTTCTAGCTAAAGGCATCGATATTTCATCAGCAATCATTTTTACAAAGAAAGCAGGCAACCCATCAGGTGTTTTAGAAAATTTTTTTGGCAAAGATTTCAAGTTTTTTGCAAATAATTTAACTGAATTAGGTACTGTATTTATTCCTTCTTCTAGATTAATTCTTTGATAAAAATTAGACAGTGTTCCGTTGTCTAAAATAAAAACTGAAGAAAAAAAACGAATTTAATACTTCACAATTTTTTATATCACTTAAAACAAGCGAACCATCAAATTTTTTATAGGACCAATGATATTTTTGCAAGGGTTTAGCTTTAAGTTTACAGATTTATAAAATCTACAATCTACAATTTTACAAATTTGTAAATATATATGTTAGGGCCATATGGTTCTAATTAAAGTTCTTGAAAGCCTTAATTAAGGTGCGTTCTACCTAGGACTACTGTGGGTCCATACTAAAGCTTGTCCTAACAAGAGCGCACCATAGTACTAGGATAGTAAATGTGTCTGAGCAATATAAACAGTCACATATTTTTTCTCTATTTATGTTATATATTTTTGGTAATAAAAACATAATTTAGTTTAAAAAAAAGTCAAATAATTTGTAAATATATAATTCATTTTTTTCTAAATAATGATGTATGCCGTCTTTTAACAGGTTACACTTCTAGTGGTGACAATTACGCTTCTAGTTACATTAGTCTTTTGTGTTGGCTGCTTATTCATAATAATAAAAAAACAAAAAAAAAACACAGTAAATCGAAACATTTATCTCTGTTCCAAAAAAAGTTTTTCTAAACACCCGGCAAATTTACTTTGTGATCGCGGCGCTGCGGGTTTGTGTAAAATCTCCTTCTTTCATATTGGAAATAACCCGACCTTTCATATTTTTAGTCAACTCCAATCAACTAAATTTATTCCGAACTTAAGATCAATTTAATTCTGCATTATTTACAAATCTGTGGCAAATTTTGCGCCTTGGACCAGCAACACTTTATCTTTGACTGATAAGCATATAATTTTTCGAAAATTATTTTGCGGAAACAGCCTTTTCGGATTTTTCGAAAATTTTTAATTTATTTTTGCTAGCTGTATGACGATTTCAATAATTTTGAACTTAAATTCAGCTTTCCGCAAACATTTGTTTCTGTAAATGTACGTCAAGCCTTATTTTGTGCCTCGCTGCTGTTATTTTGTTTTTCAGTGCTATTCACGTCTTTCTTAACAGAATTCTACTCATTCCTTCCTACGCGCAGGGCGCAGACATGTCATAATATGACCTTTGTTTTTCCTATTTGCGTAGCATTCAGCTGAATTCGGAACACTTTTTGCCCAACGGCCCTTTCAAAGACCATCAAATTGCCCCATATTCAATAAGCCCTTCTTCACCGCTCTGGACTAGAGATGTCGCTTACTGATGACTCATGCGATACCCTAATTGATCAGTCCCATAGTGACACTTGTGCCACGGGCGGAAAAGTTTCGGGGAAGTTCAACACCCACGCTGTACAATGCTACAACTGCTGGGACTTTACTTTACAACTGCATTTACCATTTTAAGTGCTTGGGTTTGAACAACTTTAAACCGAACGCTTCTACTAAGCAGTTACTTGAATTACCACGGCACTCTTTCCGATTTTTCTGCGTAAAACCTGCGTGCTCAATTCCTCAAGGGCGGGTCTCACCCAGAAAATTTTCCACTTCTTCAAAGGCCCAAATTTCGTGTGACGAATTGAGCGGCGAAATAGCTCAGTGCGGTTTGGCTATAAGTCAAATTAAAAACAATCTTTCGCGTGACTTACCTGATATTATGAAAAAGCTTAAGGAATTAAAGGCGGTTATCTCTGGTTTGTCAATATTATTGGCAGGACGTCTATCATCGACCATTTCGTATGCATCAGCAGTGCAAAAAGGAATACCCGCATCTCAAGCACCGGTGTTTTACGCTGTTAAGGAAGAACTTAATGAAAAAGATACGAAAACTCAGTTGATCTTATCTAATCTTCCAGAAAAATCGTCTGAAACCAACAACAAGCTTTTGAATTCTGTAAAAGATCTTCTGACAACCTGTGGTCTCGGGGTACACGCTGAAAAATCTATATACGCTGAATGGCTTGGCAAAATCTACTACTCCTCAGAAAAAAAAAACGCACGTCTCACAAAAATAACAATGATGAACCATACCGGTCAGGGGGCTCTTTATGCCCGAAACCTTCTGGAAAGCTATAACATACTATTTCGTAACAATGGGTCCAATCTCAGAGAAAAAACTTTTTCTGTGCGCTTCAATGCCGTTGGACGCTCGCAAAAAAACCAAAATTTTTAACGAAAATCGGCGTGAAGCATTTGAAATGAATTCGAAACTCAAACAAGACGGTATTAAGCGATTTAAGTTATTCCGTTCGCGAAGACCGCAAGGGAAATTTTTATTTCTTCAAATATGCGCAAAATAAGGAGTCTGGCAGGTGGGAGTTTGTTGAGAAAGCCCTTCAGTTAAAAGTTTAGGGGGAGAGATCACGGAATACTGCAAACTTAAATCTCCCAAGGCATCAAACTACATAAACTGTGTTTATGCAAACGTTCGCAGTATTTTTAGTTTTAATAATCGTAATGTTTTAGATAACCTTCTTTCTGAACAAAATTACAGTGTTTTGATGTTTTCAGAAACTTGACTAAAACCTGAAATTACTAATTTTATGATAAATGCAGATAACACGTACAAAGTATTTCGAAACGATAGAAATACTACCATGTGGTGTTGCTATTTTTGTGAAACTAGGAATAAAAGCACAGCTTGTAAATATTGCTGAAAAGTATAATAATTTAGAAATTGTAGCTTTCGATTTTATAGGCACGAATTCGCCTCGAATAGTTTGTTTTTACCGTCCGCCCAATGGATCGTTGGAGTATACAGAGCTTTTTTGTAATTTATTGCCTTTTTTAGCTAACATAAAACATCCTGTGATTGTAGCGGGCGACTTTAATATAATTGATAAATTTTGGACAACCTTTTTTACCAAAAATAATTATATATCTAAAATATTTTCAGTTGCATTTAATGAAAATTCGTTTTTTTAAGTATGTTACGTCGCCCACATGAGGCGTTAACTTTTTGGATCTTATTTTTTGCAATGATAAACATATTTCAAACGTTACCTTATCCGAACCTTTATTTAATAGTGATCACGAAAGTGTTAGTTTTCTGTGCAAAGCACCAGCCGAACCAAAAATAAAAAGAAATAAAATTAAATATTTTGATTACAGTAAAGCTAATTGGCCTGCTATAAATGAATATTTAAAATCTATTGATTTTTGTAAGATTTTTTTCAAAAATTCAACAGCTTAAACGCACTGGGATATAGAGTCCAAAATTAATCGGCTATAAAACTGCTTGTACCGGTAAAAGAAAAACTTTTCATTAATAAAAACAATTATCCAAAACACATTAAACATATTTTATTTAAAAAACAAAAGCTGTGCCGTAATCGTAAAAAAACTAACAATAACTCAGAATATAATAGATTAAACAAGCTATTTAAATCAGAAATTGTTAAATATAACGAACAACGTGAACATAAAATTTTAACAAATAATAACAAAACCAGCTTATTTAATTATGTCAAAAAACGAAAAAAATGGTCGCGCTTCGCAAACAATTCCTCCTTTAAAAAATGCTAAGTTCCTTAACAGACAATCCTAATGAACAATGTGAAATTTTAAATACTTGTTTTAATAAAGCGTTTGCTCATGACAATGGTAAAACTGTCGATTTACCTTCAAAAGTTCAAAAAAATTGCGAAATTAAAAATATAACATTTACACCAAAAATTGTGTTTAAGGCTTTGAAAACACAAAAAAATAAAGTTAGTAGAACACTTGACACTTAAGCACCTCTAATATTTAATAAATTAGCTGAGTCTATTGCGTAACCATTGTCCTTAGTTTATACAGTATCTTTTAAAACACATAAATTACCCGAAAATTAGAGTAAAGCCCATGTAGTGCCTATTTTTAAAAAAGGATGCGCTAGTGATTCAACAAATTATCGTCCTATTTCACTTACCTGCATCGCCTGTAAAGTTATTGAGACCTGCATTTCCGACCAGTTAATAATTTTTAAAAAAAACAAATCTTATATCAAAAGAACAACATGGTTTTTTTAAGAAAACGCTCTACATGCTCGCTTCTTTTGGAATCGTTTTCTGATTGGTTTAAAACAGCAGATAATGGTTTTATTATAGACACTGTTTTTATAGATTTTAGTAAAGCGTTTGATAGTGTTTCTCACGTAAAACTAATGACTAAGCTAAAATCCTATGATGTAGCTGGTGATCTTTTTCAATGGATAAAATCATTTTTAATTAACCGCACCCAGAAGGTAGTTCTAGGAGATATTTGCTCGCAAGAAACTTAAGTAATTTCAGGGGTTCCCCAGGGGTCCGTCCTTGGCCCATTATTGTTTTTAATATTTATAAACGATTTAGTGGATAATATTACCAATGTAAAATACAAAATATTCGCCGGTGATATTAAAATATATCATATAAGATCCAAAAAGGAAAGTAATAATAATTTACAGATAGCAATTAATAATGTTGTTTCCTGGGCACAAAAATGGAAACTTCCTATCGCCGATCACAAATGTGGAGAGATTCATAGGGATACTCAAACCCCGAATTTTCATTTTATATTAACAACAAAAAATTGAATATTAATAAAAAAGCAAGAGATTTAGGAGTTTTGGTATCTTCAAATCTGAAATCTTCAGAACATTGTGCTGCGGTTGCCAAAAAATCTTTAGGCTGTAACTAACATGATTTCTCGCTGCTTTCAAACCAAAAATATACAAGCTTTAATAATTGCATACAAATCATTTGTGAGCCCTATTCTCGAATACTGTTTTCAGGTTTGGGCTCCCAGCCAACTTAAAAATATCGACAGAATTGTGAATATTCAACTCTTCTTCGTATTGAGCCTTTAGAAACACGTAGAATTAAAGCTGATATAGTTATGTGATTTAATATTGTTAAAAAATATAACGACTTATGTTTTATTGATTTTTTAGCTGGGCCACATTTGTTGGAAAAAATGATCACAACTATAAACTTTTTATTCCTCGAGCTAACAAAGATCTATTTTCATGTTCATTTTCCATTAGAAGTGCAAAATATTGGAATGAACTTCCAAAAGAAATAATCGAATCCAACTCCGTTTTCAGTTTTAAACACAAATTGAAATAAGTTAATTTTGACAAATACTTAAAGTTTAATAAGCACATTGGTTAAAAGCCTGTCAAAAGCCTCTCTGTGCTTCTCCCCCTTTTATTTGTGTATAATATTACAGTTCTTTTTTTAACAAATGTGTTTCATATACCGATTTTTTTGTTTTTAAAAGTAGGGCACTACAAAGCAGATGAATTGATAAGTTCATATATTTTACATGTATAATATATGGAGTATTTTCACTGCTATTTAATACATATTCTAATAATTGTAATTTTGATAATCTTATTCCTAATATTATATTTTACACGTTTAAAATTATACGTTTTTTCTACATGATGAATGTATTGTGTGTTTGGGGTTTTATTTCATACTGATATGCTGTAATTTCTGATATTGTGTCTTACTCTATTGCGTGTTATAGTTTTAGCGCTCAAAACTTTGCCTACAATTTTTTCCTTGGAAGTGGGATAGTTTTGGTTTTGTTGTGGCATTTGCTCTTGTGGTGAGTCCGGAATCATTTTAAAGGTGTAAATGACATGATTTTGGCAGAATTTTCCTGCTCTTGGGTTTGTATTTGCAGTTGAGTTTTGGGATTTGGCTTATTGTGTGTGATTTATTTCCTTCTTTTTTTTAGTTTATAAAAGGTACATACAATCTCAGTGCGGTATTAACTTGCTTATGTATGTTTCCTGTTTTTCAACGAAATAAATATAATAATAATAATAATAATTTTCTTCTTCTTTAAATTTTTGTAAACCAAACCTTCGAGAAAAAAATAATTGTAATTTCTTATAAACGAGCAAAAAATTACAATAAATTTTATATAGCTAAAATAACATGGGTAAAAGACAATTTGTATTAATTACACACTAATAAAATAAAACTAAGACCAACCCCTCTATTTGAAACGGCGATAATATTTTGAGAAGATAAATTGGCGATTTTTTCATCTCTAAGAGCGTTTAGGTATGTAGAGTCCCCGTGGATGGCAATCATTTTGTAGGTACCGATTTCTACATTTTCAATCAGCAAATCAACTGAAGGGAACGGTAAATGATCTAAAGCACAAAATCAAAACCAATAAATCTAAAATAAGCTATAAAATACATATATTATATATCATTTATTTACCGCAAAAAAATTAATGAAACACAAGAAAAAGTAGTTTTAAAATATAGCTATTTCTTATAACAATCGTTTTTTTAAGTTATTATAAAATTATTCTTAAAGTTCGAAAGTTTTTACATTTACAGATTTTTGCTTTTTTTATTGAAAAAATGGTAATTTAATTTTTCTAAAAAAATTTAATTAATATATAAATAATTTTAGATTTTACTTCGAAAATCCGGCGTGAGCGTGCGTACAAATTCGTTTTTGTAATCCGCAGTCCCGAAAATTGCGGCGATCGTCCAGTATGTTAGAAGTATTTGAAAGGACGTCGAGTGATTCCAAAGACGACCTTTTTTCTTGGAAAACATTATATGAAAGACAAAATCGCAGAACTTCACCAGCGGATCATCTACCCAGCCTAAAGAAGCAACTATGTTTTTTTTACCAGTTTGTTTTTTTAAAAGTAGAAATATAGAGTGTATTTTTAATCCCACATATTGGTAACAAGTCGATGGAGCCGAAGGAAGGACCTTAGAGTCGAGAGTAAAGATTTAGTGTCAAAATTGCCTCTAAAATTGCTAGGCTCCAAAAAAACCCATATCCATATCTTGATTACTTTTAATCGATCAAATTTATCTGCATTAAGACAATGTATTAGACTTTGGAAAGGCTTGAGTACAGATTTGTATGAACTTAACAAGAAACTATTTTATTGTCGCTTGAGTGATTGTAATTTTTTCCATGATCTTTTTGGAAATATTCCTTTTCTAGTTTTTTTATTGTATAATTTTATTTAAAAATGTTATATCTGTATTTAATTTTTTTTTCTTGAAATACTTTAGCCAATGATATGTTTTAGGGTAGCAATCGCTTATTTTCCATGGGAGTCGCGAATCCTAAGCGGACAGAAGTGATTGATGGGCTGATTTTTGGTTTAATGTATTTCATTCATTTTATTACTAAAGATAAATTCCATCAGGGTTGAAATTGTAGGGGTGGTTGAGTAACCACTCGTTTTTTGAAAAAATATCACGTGCAGAGAAACACGCGACACAACTTAATAATTATTGGTTACATTACCACTGACGACTTAATTTTCTTAGCTTGCGCATTTTTTGTTTTTTTTTCTTCCTGGCGGAGAATTTTAAGTTTAAAGATAAATTCTATCAGGGTGAAGATAAATGAGTGGTAAAGTAACCACTCGTTGTTTGAGAAAATATCACGTGCAGAGAAACACATGACGCAACTAAATAATAATTGGTTACATAACCGCTGAAAACTTTTGTTAAAATTTTTCTCGCTCACGGGTTTATTGTTTATTTCTTCCTGGCGGAGAGCGGTTACGCCCTTAATTTCAGCCTGAAAGACTTTAGCTTTAGGCTTTTGTTTTTTGGTGCATACAAATATGTGTCTATTGTTTATGTATGTCCCTGTTTTAGACACTGTGTTGCTTTTGGATCGCAAAACAACAAAAACATAACACATATTTCTGATTTTCATTTCTTTTACTGTCTTTTTTCTATCCTAAAACTTTAATCTGTTGCTTTAAAATAGTACTATTTCTTCTATTTTTTTGTTTGTGCTATCACTTAATATGTATTTTCAACTTTCTTGTATATCTATACTTACTTTGTTACACTTACACGTTTGCGATTCTAATTTTAAACAATGCAATTGTGATACATTTATTATAATACTTTTTATGCTTTGATTTTCTTTTTTCGATTTGCTAAAAATAAACTTATTTGATTGATTTGATTTGATACAATACAATACAATTGTATCTGTAAGTAAAAAATAACTAGCGCCTGATAAATTAGATGCAAAAAAATTTGGAGGTGCGATTGGATAAAGGCCCATTCACACTTATGCACAATGCACGAAGCAAAATGCTTTAAAACTCCCGAAATAGGTGTTTACACTTACGCACAATGTACGATGCACAATGAATAATGCATTATCAGACTTGGAACGGCGTTCCAAGTTTTGTGCAAGTAGCAGCGCGCTTCGAAAATTTGTACGCACTTTTTTCGCAAAGTACGTACGTTGAGAACTCTTCTGCTTAAAAAACGAATCAAATAATACATATTTTTGAACAAGCGACTTCACTTTTCATTATACATAAAATTTAAAACATATTTTTGTGTTTAACAAACTATAAAACATAATTCCATGCCAAATAAATAAAATAAAGAGGGATTTCGGAACTATATTGTGGTTTTTTGAGCTTTTCTGACTAATATTCAGGATAGTTTATCATAACATTTGTTAATTTTTTAAAATTAAAGTTTTTTGTCAACTTGGATTTGCAGCAACGCTATTTTTTGTTAGGTCTCGTTTTTTACTAAAAGAAACAAGCATTTTAAACAGTATTTAACAATAGTTTTGGCTGAAAATTTGTTTTGATGCATGCATTGTGCGTAAGTGTGAACAGGTACTATAATGCATGGTGCATTATGCATACTGCATTAAGCATTGCGCATTGTGCATCGTGCATTTGCATTGTGCGTGTATGAACGGGCCTACATACGAAATTGAAAAAAAAAACACAACGACGAGAGTTAATAAATTATAAAATCCAGAAAAATTCGTACACTCTAAGGGTTTTGTTCAACACTTCGGTCATGTGTTTCAGAATTTATTTCTTCTTGTGCAAAATTAAATATAGTCCATACAAAAAAAGTTATCTGACAAAAAAACCATAAGTCATTTTATCTGCCCTTCGGTAGAAGGGGTATTAACTTTTTTTAATGCATCTCAAAATGAAAGTTGAATTTCGCGTTTTCATTTATAATAGGAACAATGAATCAAATACTTTTAATGAATTATCCTTTTTTTAGCTTATAATTTAATAATTACTCATGGTTTCACCGCAATTGGTTTTTAAAATAAAAATTTAAAATTTTTTGAAGTTAGAAAATTAGTTTTACAAAATTTAAATACACTATGCTTTTTTTCAGATTTCGGGACTTCACTTACATACTCAGAAAAACATTATGGTTAGCCTAATAAAAGGTGATGAAAAAGTTTGCACCTATCGCACCTCATAAAAAATTATTTTTATTAGGGTAACTGACTTAATTTCGGCCACCTTTTTTTATTTTTTTGGATAAGTTTTTTCTAGTTTTTCCAATCGACGCAAAATTAGGTCTAAAAATTAAACGATAGCTATTTTTGTTATTCCAGTGCAAAATTTTTAAATTTCTGTTACACTAAAGATCAGTGGAGGTTTAAAGTTTATTTATAGTGGCCGAAATTAAGGCGCGAGCCATTAACTTCGGCCACCTAGAAAAAACTGGCTATAACTATTCCCAAACTGAACAATAAAAACTTTGAAAACTTGCAAATTTATCCTTAGGTATTGTTCTTGGTACATATAACTTAATTTTTCCCGTTTGCAAACTTTAATAGTTATTAGGAAGACTTTAAATAATTATGTCAAAACCTTAAAAAAACAAGTTTTAATAACCTGTATTTTTTGTTGAATTTTTATTTTTGGCTTAAAAAACGTCAAAAAAAGTCAAACGAGCAAAAACAAGTCTTTATAAATACGGTAGTACGATGATATTTAAAATCAGTAAAAAACGGCAGGTTACTTCACCTAAATTTTAAGGTGGCCGAAATTAACGGAATCTTAAAATGCACAATTAGTTAAACGCGTTGCAAAGTGATTTTGAAGAAAATATCAAAACATAAAAATTAACAACTTTGAGTCTTAAATAGGGGATATTTTAATGTCATATTCTGCTTCATTCTAAATTTGATGTAGTTTAAACACAAAGCAAAAATTAAGAAAATCACAAAAAATTCACTTCCTGTATGAATATGTTGATAATGCAGAATAACAAAATAAAAAACTTTTGCAAAAACAGTTTATTCAACATTAATCCAGTTACTTTTGTGCTAGTTCTTTTGTGTTTTAAAAATAAAACAATTTTTTAACACCCTAAATTGGTGGCCGACATAAAGTCAGATACCCTACGAATTTTAATTTTTCACATTGTAAAGAATATAGTTAAATAAGAACTTTGAGCCGTCGTAAATTTATGGGAATTTGAAACCACATATATGAAAATTTGTTAAAGTAAGTACAGGAAACTGATTCATAACAAGGTTTGTGCTTAGGCTTAGGCCCGTTCACACTCACGCACAATGCATCATCATCATCATCACCGAATTTTTATTTAACCAAAAGTATTGTTGAATACATTTTCAAATGTTAAGGTAGAACTTCACAGTTTTTTTGACGACAGATCTTTTTGAATTACATCTTACTATACCTGCTTATTAAATTTTTGGCATTCATTTTTCTGAAAACAATGGTCGAGCGAGACTAGAACCTCATGGACCCGAGGATACGAGGCGACGTACTAACAACTCGGCTACTAGGTCAGCTGGGATTTTGGATAAAATTTACCTTTTAAAGGAATCGTTCAAAATGTGATTTCTCGGCGTCAA
>JASAMX010033583.1:0-36840 GCA_030248175.1 Microlaimidae sp. YZB2_3
ATATATTTTTAATCTATAAAAACTTATGCAATGCAATATGTCATAATGATGCATAATTTATAACATGTATTTGTAAGGGGATAAACACATTTCTAATTTTACTAGACCCAATCTGGCATATTTTTTTATATTAAATTAAAATAATAATCTCTTTTAATAAATAAACAAAAAAATGAAAGAAACACAAATTATAAAGAAAGAACAAAAAAGTGAAAACCAGTCAGCAACCGAGCTGGGAACACACGAGAGCATAATATTATTATACGATTACACACTTAAATCAAAAATATAACAATATATAAATATTCATTATATATTTTTGGGAATATCCAAGACACCTAGCGTTATTACTTTTAAAATAACTCCGGAAGTTTCAACACGCTCATTATTTCGCAAAACTGCGTTTTATATTATATTACTTTGAAACGAGAAGTATTTTTAAACATGCTGGATTCTGCTATTAAATTCAAACAATTTTTTTTTGAATTGAGCTAAAAAATATATTTATTTTTTTCATGTTTTGACGAACGAATAGTATATTTTTGTTTTAACGTAGCTGAACCGATTTCTAACCAAAAAAAATATTTTTGGATCTTTAGTTATTTGAACAAAAATACTTTTAAAGAATGAAATATTAAAAAAGAAATTTGAATCTATTTATATTTATCCCTCTTTATTAAAAATAAGCATAATTTTATGTTCCACGTGCGGTAATTAAAATGTACTTAACTTAAACTTTACTTAAATATTAAACTAAATTCAAACCTACTGAAACCAATGTAAATTTTTAAACTATCCTTACATTAACGTTAAAGTGGACGCTGTTTATTTTCTATTCTATACAAAAGCATTCATTTGTAAATTGCAATCAAAAATCAAATAGTTAACTAATATTTTTTTTGCTCCAGAATTTCCAATGTGTTTAAATTTTTGTTTTACTGCAATTTGTCAACATTTTGAATCGAACCTGAACTGCGCTTTTTTTAGAGAATTTTTCCTTATAAAAGATATTTATTTTAGTTTATTGCATAAAAACAAGTATCAACCAGTGGATAGTTAATTAAAATTGTGAAAAGTGCCGCGAAGCAGCGTGCTGTTGAAATTCCCAGAGTTAAAAAGAAAGAGCATCATAAAATGTCAGTTTGTCGGGGGAGCGGGTCGTACATAAAGTCGTTGGCAGTGTTGAAAGTACCTGTGGGCCCCGAGTAGGCCCTAGTCCTGGAGCTAGGGTAGTGGCTGAACGCGTCCGAGTAATAGGCGCTGTCGTAGAAGCGCCCCACCGACGCCTCGCGGTCCCGCGCCCCGTGCGCGTAGTACGGGTCCCTTCCGCGGTAATAGGAGCTGGTCGAATCGTAATAGCCGCCGTAAGACGGGTAGCTGCCGCTCAAGTTGCGGTAAGGGTCCCCCCGTCGGTTTCCGCTGGTGGTCCCGTAGCCCGCGTAGCCGGCGTAGCCGCCTGAGTACGGATCGTTGTAGGAACTGCGCGGCGCCGTGCTGTAGAAAGAGCGGGACGGATAGCTAGTGCTGGGAATAGACGAGACCGGGGCGGAAGAAACGGTGGCGTAGCGCGCGTGGGTGTAATCGTACGGCGCGCTGGAGGAATAGGAAGGCGTGTAGTAGCTGGAATCGTAGTAAGTAGACGACGGGACGGAGGTAGCTGGCGGGAAATACCTGTCGTCGTAGCGCCGAGCGGTACCGCTGTAACTGGACGGATAGCGGCTGGCCCCGGCGAAATAGTCCCTGGATGACAGCGGGTAGGAGCTGGAGGTCCCGTAGCGGTAATCCCCACTGGCGCCCGAAGTTCGAAGGAAATCGTTGTTCAAGTAATTTGCATAGTGTGACACCATTCCCGGTCGCCCGGAGGCCGTGGAGGCGTAGGCCGGATAGGCCGAAGTCCCGTAACTCGCGGCCGTGGATCCATAGCCGTAGGGTCCGTTTTGCGCGGCCCAATAGTCCGAATAACCGCGGGAGGTTGACGTGTACGGGGCGGAGGACGGTCCACCGCCGTAGTAGTCCCTGGAATAGCGGTCGGCGTAAAGCGCGGGGTCGTTGAGGTTATAGGGCACGGATCGGCTGAGTGAATACGGCTGGGTCTGGTATCTGGAGTCGTAGCGACCGCCGCCGTAGTCCTGATAGTCGGAGGTGTAGCCTTCCAGGCCGGCGGCGGCTGAGCGGTACATGGGCCGCAGCTTGTCGGGGAGGGAGCGGGGAAGAGTGGCGCTGATGCCGAAGCCGGCTGCCGGGTATTGATTGTGGAACTCGGAATAATACGCTAAACTATTTCCTCCCGCGGGCGGGTAGAGCGGCGGCGGGCGGGGAGGCGGGGGGAGTGGCTCGGCTTCCCGCCTCCAGCCCTGCTCCAGGTTCCTGGGCAGGGAGTTGAACTGCTTGTCGGGAGGGAAAGAGGGCCGCGGCGGGGGGAGGGAGTGGAGATAAGCGGCGCCTCCTTTTTCCGCATCTTCCCCCGCTAACCGCCGCTGTTGGAGATGGGCGGGCAGCGACGCATCCAGCTGCGTGAATTCCCTAGCCCCGCCGTTCTCAGACGGGAAATCCACGCGCGGCAAGGAGCCGTAATGAGGGACGTGGGACGAGTAATCGCTCGCCGCGGCACCCAGGAGACCCAAACCCCGCCGGCCCCCCAACCCGCCACTTTGTCGGCCTGGGCTAAGGATGGTGCGGTAGTCATGTCCGTCCGGTTCCGACAACAATTTCAAGTCCGTCAGGTCGCCCAGGGACGCTAATTTTTCGCGACGTTTCGCGATCTCCTCTCGCAATTTGGATTTACGCTGCTCCCGGGAGACGGGGTCGTCGTCGTCGGTAAAATAGCGGGAGCGTTTGCCGGACGCTCGCCTTCGCTGCCGAGGGGTCAGGGAGTCCATTAAATCGTACCCGGTCTCGGTTCCGATGGATTTCATCTGTTGAATTACGCCCAGTCGGTTTCGCTTCATCATGACGGACTCGGCTGACTTGCTGGAGTCCGCCCACAAAGGGTCCGTCACCCGCGGCGCCATTCGATAGCGGGATGGTGAAATAGTCCGGTGAGCGCCGGCGCCGGTGGTTTGAGACTCCGCGTCTTTCATTGCCGTCGGACGAACGACGCCGGGTATGCGGCCGTCCGCGGAGATCTTGGCGTAGCCGCCGGCCAAACTGCCGTCGCTGCGCAGATAGAAATCGGAGCTGAGGTTGGGAGTCGGTAGTTGTTTCCGCTTGTAAGAGGAAGTGTATAAGTCTGTCGTCTGTCTGAGTGCGGAGCTGGGCGTGGCCTCCGCGGGAACTAAGCTCGTTCTGTACTGGGCAGTTCCCAGGGCCGATCCGCCGCGCAAATCCACGCTGGAATCGAAGGTCTGCGCGGGGGTTGAGCCGTACCTTTTCAAAGGCTGGTGGAATAGGCCGCTGCCGGTGGAAAGGGTTTGGGTGGTGATCGGTTTGGAGCTGATCGCCTGTACGCCGACGGAGGATTTACCGCCGATCAGCGGCAGGCGCTTGGCCGACTTCTGCCTGGCCACGGAATGGATACCGGCTGGTGGAACCACCCGGGCGCCGGCCACCAGCTCCGCCGGCAGCTCGCACTTGACCACGTCGGGGGCGGTGTCCGGGTTGAGCAGTTTGTCCCGCCCGGGGATGAGGCCCGTGATCATCATCCGATGGACGGCGTACTCCCGCTGATTGGCCTCGATTTCGCAGCGCTCCAACTGGGCCTTGCGTCTTGTGAGAGCCTCCCGGAGCTCTTGTTTCAACAGCACCCGCGCCAGCGTCGGCGGCATCTTCAAGGCACCGGAGGAGAAGAGCCGCGGGGAAGGCAGGGACGGCTGGGTTTTGGAAGTGAGAGTCGGCTGGGAGCCGGTCAAAGCACCGGAAATAGTCCCCTGCGGGATGATAGGCCGCCAGGATTTTGAAGTTTTCGTCGTTTCCTCCTCCGCCGCCGACACGGCCGACAGGGGTCGCGACGTCGGGACGGTCGGTTTTTCCGTCAAAAGATCCGCCAATTCCGCGTCCAGTAGTGTCAAATCGCGGAAATACTGCCCCGAAACCGCCGGCCCCCGTTTGACGACGGAAACGTCGGTGGCGGAATGGGAGCGGTAGCCGAGTTGGGCGAGGCGCTGTTCCAACTCCTTCTGGGTGAGACCCACCGGGGGCTCTGCGGGTTTCCCCCTCCCGCTGTCCACGAATGCGGAGCGGAAAGCCCCGCCGCCGCCGAGGGCCGCGGACGCGGCAGGCTGCGGCTGAAGTGCGGCAGCGGCAAGGGTAGAAGGCGCCAGAGGTCCGTTCGGAATGGTCCCCGTCCCCGTCGCCGCCGCGGTCGGATGGGCCGACGGCTGGCTGCTCTGCGTCTGAGGCGGGAGGTCTGGAAGTCGGCGGCGGCCCATTTCTCCCAGAAATTCATCCTGTAGGAATGGAAAAAAATAGTCAAAACTTTGATAGAGATTTTTCAATGCGAAAAGAATATGGGGATTAAATTTAATTCGGTTGCTTGCAGTTTTTTTTCAAACTGCCGAAAATATAAACTAAAAAATAAAATAAGATTTTTACCGAAGTTTAGTAAGAGGCTAATATTTTCCATATATGAATTTTAATTAATGAATAATATAAATGATTTCTTTTTGTTTAGATACGAATTAAAAAAAATAAATCAAAGTTCACAAAAAGTTTTAAGGTAATTATTGCTAGGTAAAATTAAAATATTTTTCAGCAATTAGTTTAAAAAACTTACAAATATTAACCTTTACAAAACTTCAGTTTGAGAACAAAAATTAACAATTCCGTTTTTTATAGTAATTCACAAAATAAATTTATTTTAATAGTAATAATGTAAATTTGATTGCATACAGACTTCGTTTTTTAAAGTTAAATTTGCACTTTTTCTTATTTTACATTAAATAATTTTTAATTGCCTAAGAAATAAATAAAATATTTAAATTTCTCAAATACATGATTAATGTTACATATTATTGACCTTGTAATCTAAATCAATAGTATTATTGATAAATTAAGAATATAATTCTTGTCAAATCAGTTTATTTAATAACATAAAATAAATTTTTATGATATATTATGTAAATTTTCAAATTTTCGTTAAAGGGCTTAAATTTCAGGTTTTGCTTTTAAATTTACAATATTTTCTTAGTGTTAAAAAAAGTTTATTACTTTGAGATGCGAGCAATTTAATTTCAGTTAGACTATACGCTAGTTTTATATAAAAGTACAATTTACAAGTATCGATTAAGTTGGTTTTGACTTTTAAATTTGCTCAATATTTTATGTTAGATAATCATTTTTATTTTATTACTAAGTCAATAGAAGATTTATGGTATTTTTTATGGTATTAAGAGTAACACTCTAACGTCTATTAATTAGTAGGCATACATAAAAATTTAAAAATCAAGAAAAATTTTTTGATTTATTTTAAACAAAATGGTAGACAAAATATAGCCAGCTTTAAAATAAAAATTTAACTGCAGTATATAGAAAAATTACTCAAGGTTTTTAGATATTGCATTGCAATACACTAATACCCAGTTATTTCAACAAAATTAAAGTGCTGCGTAGGTACTCAGGCACAAAAAGCAATGAAGAATGGTTAAAACCAATAAGAATAGCTTTGGGAAAATCGAAAAAGCAATTATCTGAAATCATTTCAGGCACTTTTGCGTCTAAAAACATGAAGAAATCAGAAAAACAGAGGGTTTTTATTTGCTTAATGCAGCAGATACTTTAAGTTGCATCATTTTCTTAAAAGCTAGTTTTGTAAAACAAAAATATTACAAAATTTTTTTCTCCAAAAACCTGTTTTTTAAAGATCAATGTATTAAAAATAATCAATCCTAAAAATAAATCCAAAAAACCGAAAATAACTACATATGAACGACAAATAGAACCTATTGTAAAAATTTTGATTTTAAAAATTAAATAAATTACAGATATTTGAAGAGAAGCACAAAGTAGAATATTGATATCACTTTACGTCATTCTTTTCATTTCAGTATAAGATATTTTTTCTTAACCGTGATTATATTTTGCAATTCAACTATAGGTTTTTTATTTTATTATGTAATAAATGACCACACAAGTTTTCAGTACGAATTTTTAACAAACTGAGTTAACCTAAATTAAGTATGTACTGAATTTTGCTAGGTATATAATTTGTTCGAAGCTAAAATGCTTGGATTAAAACTTTTAGGTCTTGCTTAATTAAACACATATGTGAAACTATAAACAACCTCAACTGATCCAAATTAAAATAGAAATAACGAATATTATAACTTTCTTCAAACACATCTTTTATGAAGCTCAACTAATATTTGCCTACAATGACGTGAATAATTCTTTAATACCTCAAATAAAAAATCTTGTAAACAAAAGACTAGAAATATTGATTAGGTCATTTTTAATATAATAATTTACAAAGAAAAAAATTAGTTGCATAGGGGTTAAAACTAATAAAAATAATTATGACTTTTAGACGCGCTGTTAAATGAGCAATATAGTCCTCTAATAAGATGTCTAGAATTAAAATGGATTCATAAACAGAAAAACAAACACACAGGCCTGCAGTTAGGCATGCCCACAGAGGCGCGCATTGCATACAAAACAGACTTAAATATATATAAACAAAAGAAATTAACGAAAAAAACAAAATATATAACGCGTGTTAAAACAATTTGCAACATTGCACCCAAACCTCCGGGGGTAAAGACTAGTACAGGCGCTTGACGGCCTTGACAAACAAAAGAAGTAATGTGTCAAAAGTCAATAAATGAACAAATTAGGTATGATGAAGAGACATAGTTGGATCATATTTAAGTCTTGAGTGAAACAAAAATCAATTATGAAAGCCATAACAACCAGTAAATGCGAATTAGGATTTGCCAATTAGCATTTTGCTTTTCCTTTTTAACTTTAAAATTAGAGTCTTCTCTATATTGATTTTAAAAACTAAAACATCAATTATTAATAACTAGTAAAATAGTGCCTCAAACCAAAGTGATAGATGTTTTAGTTCCCTAACTTGGTTTCTGTTCGATTTTTTATGAGTATTTTATTAACCCGGAAAAGACGGGGTGCCTGAATTAAGAAAACGGTTTTTGCCTACCTCCTACCTGCCTTCATCGAAAATTTTGCTGCCTCCTACCTGCCTCCTACCTGCCTCCAAGGCAGTTTTAGCTGCCCCCTATCTGCCTTCTTACCTGTATATGCTTCCACATAGGAGGCAGGGTCACCTGCCCCCTACCTGCCTCCGAGGCAGTTTTACCTGTTTCCACCCTGCCTCCTACCTGCCTCCACCCTGCCCCCTAGCTGCCTCAGGCAGTTTTAACTGCCTCCTACCTGCCTCCAGTCTTCGGGAGGCAAGTTCAAAAACCGTTCTTACCGGGTTAAATAAGTTTGTGTATGTGTGTCTGTGTTTGTTGTTTTCTTGTAAGTTAGACTGTGTTCGTTTAAATACTGCTATTAATTAACCCTTTGGCTTTCTTTCTGGTGCAAATCCGCAAAAGGGATTCCGCGCCACCGCTGCTCAGTGTTAAACTCCGCCCCGATCGTCAACGGGACGCGGTTTCTAACACAGTGCAGCGGTGACGCGGAATCCTTTCTGGGGATATGCAGCATTCCAAAGGGTTAACCGAAAAATTGTTAAAGTAAGCTATTTAATCTTGGATATTAAATAGTTTTTTTATCAGATTTTTATACGCTTTGCCTTTAAATATTTGATCAAGATAATGCAATTGATTGTAGCAGAAATCACACAAAAAAAGTTGCTTTTGATTTTTCCTAAGGGTTTGTGTAGATTTAGATTTTGGTCTAGGCTCTCAAACCAACCTTATATGATAGCCTTTAGCAGTATAAAAGCAAAAAATAAATATGCGAAAAAAATTCTAAAAATAATTTTAAAAAATGTGTTATTTAGCTTGTTACCCACGCAAGATGTTTGTGAAAAATTAGTGTTTACAATATTGAAAAAAAAGCAAACTGAAATTTCACTTTAACATCATTACAGCTTTTTTTAAAAAAAAATGTATGTATAATTTCCAAAAAAAAGCTATTATGTTCGCAGTTTCCAATACAACTTACTATTTAATTATTTATTTTTAAGTTTTCAAGCAAAACTACTCATTGGATTAAAATCACAATAATAAAAATAAAACAAACTACAGTCTAGTTTTAAACAAAATGATTGAAAAACAGAGCAGAAAAAATGAGCGACTTTCCCTGGATCATATGTTTAGAATGTAAAATTAGTATACCAGTGTTTGCAATAAAAAAATATTGGCAGGAATTTTTAACAATAGTAAATTTTTACTTTTTAATTATGTATTAGCATTAAAAAGATGTATTGCGCATGTGAAGAAAACAACCGTAAATAAAAAAAAACTACCATTTCGCAAGCCTCAAAAATTGTCGTGATAAAATTTTGGCTTAATAGCGAATTTATCAGACGCTTTACTATGACACGATTTTGCTAAAGCGCCCTGTAGTTCTCAAACTATCCATGATTATAAAATAAATAAAAATAAAAAAAAACAAAAATGTGTGGCCAATCATGACATATATTTGGATCATGAGAAAACTGGTTTGCAACAAACGATTGAAATTCGTAGGAATTTTAAAAAGCTAAAACAAACAAATCATAACTTTTTAAAACCTAGACAGCAAGTGTTTTACAACTTGTTGTTCTAATAATGCATTTCATTTATGTGACGACCCAAAGTAGAAGCTAAAATAACCAGGCGTTAAAAAATTTAGATGCTAAATTTATTGAAAAATTTGGCGGATATACAAAAATTGAACCCGTAGCCTCCAAAGTCGACTCTGGCGTCCTATCCATTACACCTTAGGACGAACAACAAATAATCGTCTGTTTTTAACGCGTGTACTTTAAGTTTTCACGGAAAGGGCACATGCAAACGTATGTGTCACATTTATAAAACTTGCTTTAAAAAAATTCGAGAGCTTATTCGTGTTTTTTTAACTTTAGGTTTAAAAAACTAATCACTCATGTGGTGTTTAAATTCATTTTATTTAATTTGTTAGTGTACTTATTTTAAAACTCTATCAAAAAATTCAAAAACCTGACAGACACTTATACAAAAATTGAACCCGTAGCCTTTAAAGTTGACTCTGGCGTCCTATCCATTACACCTTACGACGAACAACAAATAATCGTCTGTTTTTAACGCTTGTACTTTAAGTTTTCACGGAAAGGGCACATGCAAACGTATGTGTCACATTTATAAGACTTGCTTTAAAAAAATTCGAGAGCTTATTCGAGTTTTTTTAACTTTAGGTTTAAAAAACTAATCACTCATGTGGTGATTAAATTCATTTTATTTAATTTGTTAGTGTACTTATTTTAAAACTCTATCAAAAAATTCAAAAACCTGACAGACACTGGTTGTAAAATTTAAGTTTTAAGCTGTTATGAAATTGAACATTTTACTAAACTTAGGTAAAAGAAGCAAAAATTAAAAAAAAAAAGATTTGTAAGATATAGAGTTATACAACGCAGATAACAGACGCAGATATTACTTACTACAGCGATATAGTTAAACGATAATGTAGATGGAACTGGAAACATGGATGGCTTAAACTGAACGATAGAAAGCAATCAGAACGGAAGCCGAATGCCCGATCCGGGGACACAAAGCCTCGCGATCAACTCTATTTACCTCCCACGGGAAGTATTAAGACGGAACCCGCAAAACAACGAAAAGGGATGCAAGCAATTCTTAATCAATCAATGTTTTATTATAATTAAAACATTTATTATATTTAACATCGAGCTGTTCTTCAGTACGTTTCAGATTCCAAATCAGGTCTATGTTTCTTTAAATCCGAAGGAACCGTTAGGTTTATAGACAAATGATTGTTGAAAAAAATTAATTAAAAAAAGAAAACATAGAATCAAAGCGTCGAACTTATCTTTTTTTTTCGTTGAAGAAAGTGGCAAAACTGCGCCAATATGAAATCTTTAAATATAACTATGTAAAAAAGAACTCGACATCGCCGTCAGTCTACCGAAAAGAAGTCTATGCAGTTTTATTTGTTAATAGCCTAAAGTTATAACGGTCAGAATTTCCCGTTATTTAACTAACGTCAATTACAATTGATTGTTTCATTTTTATCGCTGTTAGAAATTTTAAAAAATTGTGATAGTAACGCCGGCACTATGGCCGAGGCGAAAATTTTTCAAATCGCCGTTACTCTGACACAATGAGCCACAATTTGTATAAAATACATGGGACTGTGACTCATTTTAGATTTCTAACAATACTTTACTAACTACAAAATGAGTCAGAGTCACGTTGATTTTATACTGATTGTGACTTTTTATGTCAGAGTAACGACGAAATGGACTAGCCTGACCATTGAGAAATAACAAAAATATTATCGGTCCACAGGGATTCATCTAATCACCACGAGTCTAGGTTCCGATTGATTGACTGATGACCTACACTATTCCTATGACAATTGAAATTCTTAAATCAATATTGTTGTTGTTGTTTCAAATGAATTCGAATTTACAAATACGTTCAGATTATTTGAAGAATTATTTGGGAAATGTTGGAGCTAGCTGAAAGAACCTCAGAAGTGAAGATAGGAACGGAAAAATTGTAATCGCTAAAACCTGTACCTCAGCCAAAGCCTTTCAGCTAACCCCAAACCAATTTTTAGTACTTTCGGCTTTCATTTTGCATTTTCACAGCTCTAAGTTCCCAAAATTATTTGACGGCTTTCAATACCCTGCTCACAGCTTCAAAAACCTTGTGCCATGTCTTCCAGTTGATTAATCTGCTTAAAAAATAATCCTAAAGCTTTGAGTTTTTTAAATCATAAAAGTATTCGGTAGAGAATCAAGCAGTTTTAGCAAAAAACTTTCTTGTAATCTTCAAACTGCACAAAAACTTTTGCGTTATTTTTTGTTCGGTAGCATGAGACAAAGTACGCACTTTGTTGCATTTTTTTTGTATAAACATCCCATTTTCACACTTCATTAAAATTTTTGAGTTCGAACAAAAGGTCAGTGTAATATTAATATAATTTTTTTTAAATTTAGTTTAATTTTTTTGGGCTTAAATTAAATTAAAAATAATAATCACAGAATTTGAATTTCTAATAAAAATTGTAACGTTGTAAAAAAAGATAATTAAAAGAAGGCTTTTTAAACATAGGAGCCGCCACTTTTAATACAATAAAAATCATAAACGATAAAAATGTTAAAAGTCAAAAAAGGCCAAACTTTTAACCAAATAATATGCAATTAATATAAATTTTTCACAATCGCGCTTTTATAAAGTTTTTAGGCACAATAAATTGAGATTTTAAACTTTTTTGCATTACATATAAGAAGACAGAATCATTTATACTTTGCCAAAATTTTTCAAGCTAATGTAATCAACCGTTAACAGCCATTGCTTGGATAGAAGACCAAATCACACATTCTTTGATAAAGTTAGTCCTTTAATTTTTTTTACTCGTTGATTAACTATATTATACACTCAAACATTTATAGTTATGGATCCTAAATTTAAATATTATACAAACTGTAAGCAAATAAAATTAATATTTAGTAACTATAGCTTCTTCAAAACGATATGCACTGGCACCAAATAAAATTAGTGTGATTATACTTCACAAAATTATTTGAATTTTTTACCAATAAATTTTTGTTAAAAAAATTATATAAATTAGCATGTAAACTAATTCTCGCATATCAGTGATTTTGGTAAATAAAAAATTGATTAAAAGTTTTATATTTAGTGCACTTCATTTTTGATGAACATTTGTTTTTTTATAATGCGAAAAATTATATAAATCCTTGTTTAATTAAAATTCCCGTGAGTGTACAAAAAAACAAGTATCAGGAAATAAAATTTTAGTTTGTTAAAACATAAAACAGAAACTAGATCATCGCGGATAAATAATCAAAATATAATTACAATTTAGTATAGCATAGGGCTACGAAGGCTAATTATCTATAAAAGCAAAAAAATTATCCAGTTTCTAGGCTTATTTCTGGCTACGCGCATAAAACCCATCTTAGCGCCGCCATCGACAAATGTCCAATAAAAACGAAATATAATATTTTGAATCGATGTTATTCGACGAAAAAAAAAAGATAAAAAAATGAGGCCGTAACTTGCGAACGAATGGACGGAAGACAAGGCGTCTTTGCGATTTGATCCGACAGTTAGCTATGAGAGTTAGCTGCGGCTTTCTCGGCGCCCTGTAACCATGAGCAGATATTATAATGAATCTGCGTTATGCTCCGAGGGCTCTCAGAGCTAAAAGAGCGGCTCCCCCCTGGTCAGTTAAGTCTGCATATATATATATATATATGTGTATGGTAATCGATGAATAGCAAAGGCGAAAACTTATATATCTCAGCGACTATTAAATTACTTCCTTACTATGTCGAACACAGGGGTGTGAACTTTAAATATATAAAGGTTTTAACTAGAAGAAGAGCTCATATTAAAAGGAAATCTCGCCTTTTAGGGAAGGAAGTGATTATAATATAAGGCATGAAAAGTTGATAAAATTTAAATAAGTTATCAATTGAAAACAAAAAAGCCTATGTATTAAAAGATTTTTAAGTAACACCTTATTAGTCTAAAGAAAAATGATGCTATTATTATAGTCAAAACCCTCCTATTTAAACGGAAATTGTTCAGTGTTAATATTTTTTACAGAGTTATAACGTTTTAGAATCACTTTTATCCAATTAGAGCTTATGAAAAAAGGTGATATTTCATCCAGTGGAGATTAATTGGCTAAGAGTGATTTTTCCAAGCACTAATTGGCTAAAATTATACTAGCTCCTCTCACAACCATTCCCACAGAGCAAAACCTATATGACATGATCACGAATACTATGTATATGACATTTGAGGGCCCTTAAAATCCTGACGTGATTTCGTACATGCTGACTTTGTTTAACCATATTCTAAAAACTAGCAAATATTAAAATCAAAGAAGGTCTGCTAAACCATCCAATTTTTTATACATGGATTTTTACTAATGAATTTGTTTGTAAAGAGAAACATTATATACCAAATTAAAAAATTAATTTACTTTTCCTTTTTAATTAATAATCGAGTGTAATGTTAAAAATTAAAATCTTAAAAACACTTTGGGAACCCAAAATTTTGTGTTAATAATTATCTTGAAATAAACAAAGATATAAATGCAACCACACATAGTATAGTAAAGTTATATAGTAAAGTTAGGAAAGTTAATTTATAGTAAAGTTAGGAAAATGGTGTTTATTAGTTTATTTATAATTTCGCATAATGCAGGACACAGCTAAAGCATTTTAAAATGCACTGAAATAAGCTGACCCTTGTTAGTAAAATACTTGATTAATATTTTTCATAATATTAATCAATATAATATATTGATTAATATTATGAAAAATATTAATCAAGTATTTTACTAACAAGGGTCAGCTTATTTCAGTGCATTTTAAAATGCTTTAGCTGTGTCCTGCATTATGCGAAATTATAAATAAACTAATAAACACCATTTTCCTAACTTTACTATAACCAAAATATAAAAAACAACCGCAACCAAAACTATAATTCACACCATTTTGAAAAATTTGATTCCCAAAATTAGCTACTAAAACGAAGGCGAAATTATAACACAAGTAAAATTAATTTAATGAGAAAGTAAAGTAAAATTAAAAATTATTTTTTCAGAATCTGGGTTAAAACAAAAATACAATTTTATTTAAATATTTTTTTAAAATAAACTAAAGTATAAATTCAAAAAACATACTCCAATAAAAAAATACTTAAATTAGCAAAGCACTTTTGTAGGCGTCTGTGTGTGAACATATTATGAAACAATCTTCTCTAAAAGGTAAGGAATTTGTTAAGGCAATGGAATTGAATATGTGTAGTTAGCCAATGAACAAATGCTCCTGGGACAGTGGTCACTATATGCAATGAATTGTCCAATTACATAGCACATGGCGGAATAGTAACATTAAATAAATTAAATTCGCTATTTCGTTATTGCACATTGAACGTTTTTAAAACAAAAAAATAGTTCCAAAGTTTTTTTTAAATGTATGTATTATGGCACAAATTTTACTTTAAAAATAATTCTTAACTTCCTTTAAAAAAATACCCTTTCATAAAAATTTTATGTCTTGTTTTTATTTCTATATATATAACAAATGTGCATATAACACCCGTTGAAATAATTTATTTTGAATATTAAATAAATAATCAGTAAAACACAAAGGATTTAATATAAATTAAGAGCGAAGCAAATCAAAAGGTCTTAAGTTTAGCACTACTTAATTATTTTTTAAGACTAAATCCTAAAACCAACAAGAAATTAATAAATGAGGATTAAAGTTAATTTGAAAAAGAGGATAGCATTTTTTTGTAATCATTTTTATAATTATATTTAATCAAATTATTTATTGTTTTACCCACCTATGTAACCCCAGTCATCGTACAGAAAATCGAACTGAAAAACTTACCATAGAAGTTTACTTATTAATGTAATCGATCTTTCGCTTTGGTCGTGGTAGTGATGTTCCTACCCTCCAATATCATACTCCGGAGCTCGGAGCTCCGCTCTTTAAATGAGCGATTTCAAGCGTATTTAACCTTGAAATATGTTCTAAATTATTCTATGCACTTGCATATTTAAGTTTTAAAAAAGTTATTTTACAAAAAAATTTTGATAAAATAATTTATGTCATTACTCTTTAATTATTCACGAAATTAGTACCGAAATAGGGTGGAGCTCCGCGGGTTGCTCCGGAGCTTCTAAAAGCGGAGCCCCGCTCCGGATCTCTGGAGCTCGGAGCTCGGGGAACATCACTACTCGCGGTCATTTTTTTCGGCCCGTTTTTGAATAAGTATACATATAGGCAAAATTACGTCAGTTGGTCTAACTCAGTTCTTAGGTAAAAATTTTAAACTACAAATACAATCTAAAATATACAGTTTTATCTTATTTAAAATATTAAAAAAAACAAATCCTTTACATTGGGAAAAAATCATTGATTTTTCTAAAATCTAGGTTCTCAATAGAGTTTTTTTTAAGAATAAGTTTTAAGAAAAAACTCTCACCAAAATGATCCAGTGTCCATGGGTTAAAAGACGTTTTCTGCTGGTCAATTGGAACAGAATTGTTCCTTCGCCGTCAGTATAAACTCGTCGGATTTTAAATCCCGCCTTCAACTCCAAAATCACAACAAAGCAATTATTCATTGCGTAATTAAACGTGGAATTTAAATCAAAATTAAGTTAATAGTCAAAGTTATGACAATAGATGGTATACTTCGGAATACTAAATATCCTTTCATTCAGTACACAAATAATACAATTTAGATATCAATTGTTTTCTGAATAAACGGTATCAGTTAAATAAAACCACTCCATTATGGCTTTCACTTTAAAACTTTCTGGATTTTCACATTATTGGTTTCCTTATTTATGTTTGTGCGCGCAACATAGTATGTTTTGTGAATTCATCGTAGAGTTTGGTAAGAATGAGCTACTAAAATTAATTTTTTATTATTAGTAAAAGGGAAACAATAATAAGTTAACAGTATAAGTAAATAAAATAAGTTTTCGTAAAATACTAAATGATAAGTATTTTTTAGGTAGAAAAACCCTGATTAATAAAATGAAATCGTACAAGAACAATATCAAATTAAACCTTGTTGATTATTTAAACAAAAAATCGCGATAATGGGCACAAATGCAGCCTGAAACACCTAATCCCGTTAATTTGGATTTCAATCTTAGCTTTGTGGTCTTTAACACAGCGCCACCAAACGGGCATCACAATTTCTGTGTAAGAATTTGTGTAAAACTAAAAATAAAAATTTTTGGTTTTTAAAGGTAAAAATTTTGTTGTAAAATATTCTTAACCGTTTTTTTAACAAACGGAAAAAAAGGTTGAACGCATAATTTTTGTAAATCCATTATGCTTAGCATTTATAAATAACAATATTAAATCGAAATGTTTTGAGTACGCTAGCAGAAATATAGATGTGTTGCTTTCTTTAAATAGAAAAGTTGTATTTTTCATATATTGACTTTTTTCGCTTTGCAATAACAACTATTAATAATGTATTTACCATTGTTATGTACGAACGCAGAAAAATATAATAAAGGGGTCACATTTCTTACTAATTTTTATACGTTCAAAACTGCAACAATATTGAATGCTTAAAATAAACATAATATTATTTTTAATTTAGTTTAAAATAACTAATTAATTAAAATTACCAATTTTGCATTTATTTTAAAGCAAAATTTTGGCGTTATCAGAACATAACATTAAATTAAAATAAAAAAAATTATCATGATAAAGCTTAGCTTAATTTTAGGATTTTTCTTAGGTTGCTAAGAAAAACTAAGGTTTATAGTCCACGGTTTTGATTGTTTCTAAGTTATGATAACTTAATCATAATAAAATCAAAATTTTAATTTAATGGAATTATCATTGAAAAAATTTTTAATTTTTATTTTGATTTCGTAACAGACTTTTGTAGTTTTTGTTCTATCTGTAAAAAACTTTCGCGAAATTGCTTTCGTCAGTAAAATGCTTAATCATACTATCGTTTCTGTTTTTGCAATTTCTTATTAAATTTTAATCGTTAACAACATATTTATAACAGATCAAAAAAAATGCGGGTATATCATCAGCGAAACTTTCAAATATAATATGAATAATGTTAAACTGAACGACTAGCCGTTGATTGCTCAGTTGAAAAGCTATTTTTTATGGATGGGAAGATAGGAATTATATCAAAATTGTTTTTTTTCGCTTCATGTTCGGAAAAACTTTCTCCGGGTGGCACTAAACCGACCCGCTCTCCTATGTCGCTCGAATAGTTTTCGCGTTTCCGGTTGCGCATACCGCTCCTCTACTTTCTTCAGCTATACACTACTAATACAGGATTACAAGACGCAAATAGTCGGAGGGCAGGAATGATATATAAAAAAAAACTAAAGCTAAGATGAGGGTGTGTTTGAAAGGCAATGCGACGCCACTGCAAAATAAGTCGAAAAATGCCTAATTTCGCGCCAGTTAAGGACTTTTACGTTTTATCAGTTCGGAACCGGTTTGCAAAGGCGTCGTTTATTGCGTCCCGGGCTATTCTCCGTTAAGCTCTTTTTTCAATTACATTTTATATAAGTAAGCTAAAAAAACAGACGCGCGGAGAAGAATCTATTCGGTTTATTCCCGAAAACATAACAATCCGAACGGAAAAGAATCAAATAAGTCAAATCAAAACGGGTGTTGAATGGATTGTAACAATGGAGTAAATTAAAAAAATAACTGAAAATTTTCAGTAAATGTTTTAAACGTTTTTATTACCTATTCTAATATTGAAATATTTTATTATTATTTAGTATTCAAACATGGCTATATCATTAGAAAAACCAAATCGTATCACCCTTAATTGTCACTTACTAACGCGGCCACAAAATACATAGCTGGGTAAATCGCTTGATTTAAAATTTATTAAGTACTAAAAACAAAATACATTAACATTACATTATGAAAAAGGAAACTTCTGTTTCGACATCTATTATTATTGCAATAAGCATATCGGATAACTAACATATTTACTCAACAAACATCAGCTAATGAAGTCTAACTAAAAATTTAGAACTATTTGTATAAGTATTTGGCAATTATAGTGAATCCTATAGTTTCATATTTAACAAAAAAACAGATGAAATTTCGAATATTTTTTTGTTTTGGTTATTTATTACTATAACATTTCAATATTGCTAACAAAAAAAACTACAGTGGAGTGAAAATTGATTCTTACTTTGTAAAATGAATAATTGAATCAATAATTGCAAAAAAAAGTTTTCAGGTATATTTTTCACGATCAAAATTAAAGATTTCTTTTATTTTAACAATTTTTTATAGTTTTTGGATAAGTGAAAACTATTTTTATGAATGTCGTCACAAACTTCTCATTATCCCGTAGGCAGTTAACGCAAGCTTCTGTTATGTACCGAACAAACTTTTACGTTTTATAATCCCCTAAACTTTCAAGTAGTGAAGAGGAACAAACACCAAACTCGGCTCAATAGATTACAAGAAGTGTTATTTTGAAGTTATAAAACATAATGAAGATAAAAATCTACATTTTGATTTTTGATTACCAGAACATTTTTTTGAATTTGTAAAAGAACATTCAAGTGACAATATTGCTTTGCTTTTTCATAGAAGTAAAGTTTTAATTTTTTTACCATAAAATCTCAGTTTCCATTAGTAAAAATATTAATACTGGTAAAATACGTGAAACCTCCTTAATTTTAGAACTCAATAATTATTAACAGAATAAAATTCTCATATTAGACAAAAATAGCTTATTTAAAAAGCAAAATCACTACCGTTTGAAAATCGAAAACTGTAAGAAAAGTACGTACATCAAATCTTAAATGATAATTATGATAATTATCAATTATTTTCGGCAATCAAAGCTACGAAAATAATTGGTATATTTAAATTAACTTACATTGACATACTAAAGCGTCTCATTGAATTCAAGTTAGTTTAATTTTTTAAAAACGAATCTATCGCAAAAAGGGCTGAGGCAAAAGCTTTTAAAAATATTTCTTTAACTTTTAACATGAGATCTATAAGTCGCTGATACGCTTTTCTACAAGCTTTTTTGCCAAAGTCGCTTCAGATCCTTCGTCGTTACTTTAACACAAAGAGTCACAATCATTATAAAATCAACGTGACTCTGACTCATTTTGTTTAGATTATTTCTGTTTAAAGTTATAACAAGAGTCACAGTTATGAACATTTTATGACGCCTCTGACTCATTGTGTCAGAGTAATAACGATCTCAGATAAAGGTCCTTCCCCGTGTTAAAGTCCAAAAAGATATAGGAAGAGGCTGATTAGGATTCGCGTCTGAAAGAAACTGCAACCAGTAAAAGAACGAGTTTCCTCTAAAGTTACTCTCGCTGTCTCTTGAATAAGAAATGAAATGTCAAGTCGTTTTTTACGTACTCCCAAGCAGAAAAAGCCAAGTTTTTGAGAGTAGTTTTTTCGACCGGAAAATTAAGTTTCTTAATTTACAATTTGGTTTTTACAGGAACACAGTAAGTTTTCTATATACAATAAATTTTAAACTGTTTTGTTTCTTTCCCATGTTGAAAAATTTTGTATTCGATCAAAAAGTATTAAACTAATAAAAATTTATAAATTTCCCAATTATTTAAATTAAAAATCGAGCTATTAAATTGATCAAATTTCTTTAATACTAATATTTATTTAGTTATAATGTCAAACTGGAATAGTATTAATCAAACAATAAAAAAATGAAACATTATATTTTTAGTAATAAATTACGCTAAAAAACGGAATTTGTAATTGGTAAAAATAAAACAAATAAACATAACATAAACAAAAATACACAATATGTAAAACTAATTAATAATCAACCTAAAGTTTTTGGTTTTTGACAACCTTAAGTTTAATTACTGCGGTGAGTCATAAGGATAATTTGTTAACATGATGTATTATTTTCAGTATATCTTTTATCTAGGCGGTTAAATACTTAATTCAGCAGCTTCATTGAGGTAAAATTAAAAATCAAAAACAGCAGTATAACCAAAAATATATAATACTATATAATATATTAGTATTATATATTTTTGGTATACCTGTTAAAAATTAAAATGGGCTCGTACATGATTTTTATGTTATTATTATTTATGACTTCATTTTCTGGTCATTATAAACTATTATTTATAATAAGTAAATAAAGTTTTATGTGTAAAAACCTATTTGGGTGGTTTTATAAATATTATTAATACAAGAAAAACGTCTACTAATGGTTTTATCGTAATTAGAAATTATCATTCACAATTTTGTAATATTTTATTTGTTGTTCCTTATTTTTAAATCGATTTGTGAATGGGGAACCTAAAAATCTAAAATAACATACACGATAAATTTAAAAATGATTACATAACAAACAATCAACATTTTAGGTAAGCTTACACAATTACCAAATTTCTACATTTGTTATTCATTTTGATGCTATATTTTTGTATCATGTAAATGTTTAATTTTAATAATTCTGCTAACTGAAATATATAATGTGATTATAGTTCCACATGCAGTCGAGAGATTAATATAATCTTCAAACGATATTATTTGGAATATAAGTGTCCTTTTGAAATTAAAAAAAGTTATCGAATTTCTTTATATCATTTTTGATGGTGTGTATATACAGATTTATAGTAAAAAAATTTTATATAACACATTGCGTATTCCATTACTTGATTTTTTTTTGTCTTAAAAATAATTGCTATAGACGTCTAATCATTTACGAGACATCCAGTGGCTTATTTAAAAACTTTTTTAAATTGTACTAATTTGCACTTCATGCAACACATTAAACTAAAATCAATATCCAAATACAACAAATAATATATAGCCTTAATTATACCAAATATTAGATAATCAATGTTTTATTTTCAAGCTTATAGATTTATAAAACCCAATGAAATATTATTGTTTGAAATTAAGAACTTTACTATACTTAAGTGATAAAAGATGTTGGCATTTTCGATAAACCCAAAATTTAACTAAAATACATATCATAATGAAGCTCAACTTAATTCTAAGGTTTTGCTTAGGTTGCTATAGGCAAACTAAGACTTACAGTCCATGGTTTTGATTGTTGCTGAGCTTTATCATGATAATTTGTTGAATTCATATGGTTTATTGTGACAGTAAAATCAATTTAGTGGTGTGTTTTTGAAAAATGCCAAAATAATTATACTCAATTTTGGTTGCAAAAAATTAAAATGATTACATTAAAAACCTTCACATAAGTTTAAAGTTTTAAAGTTACAAATTGCGATGCAAACTATGAAAAACACGTTCTTTTTGTTACCTACTCTGTGTCATTTATAATTAAAAATTTTTTTATTTATATTTAAAAAATGCCAGTACAAAATTTTTTATTAAACTTTTTAATTTATCATTTTCCACAAATTTTTGTTGAAATTATAACATACAACAATATTTCAAATGGTTAGCGTGATGTGTTTCAACTTCTAATTAATTTTAAGCATTTTAATTACAATTTTTTAATGTAATAAGATTTTTTTGTGTTTGTGTAAATGTGTTTTACACGCATAACAGACTGAATTTTTTTGTTCGTATACAAAATTTATAATGAAAAATATATATAAAATAACGTTTATTGTAACTTTACTATTTTTTGATCAAATTAAACGTTTGAACCATTTGTTGCTGTAGCAATTAATAAAATATTTAATTAAACTAAACTCGATGATTTGCAGTATTAACTCGACTACTTAAAAATAAAACAATTTTTAAGAAATATTAAATACTTTATTTTAAAAATTACTAATGAAATTACTCAATTTAAAAAAATGCATATTTTTAAAACAGTAAAGTTTTCTTATTTTTTTATATTTTGTGAAAAAGCGGGAATTCAAAAAATGCTGCGTTCCAATTCGCTTTTTTAAATCGTCATAACCGAAAAAATTTAATTGGTCCTTTCATGATTTGATACAAATCTACGAGGTCAGTCAGATATTATTCAACCATAAAAATGCGTAAAGTTACTTAAACGCATCAGTTGTTATGTGTATCGTTTGTGTTTTGCAGAGTTCACTTACAGTGCTATATTATGTATAATATGATTCTGCAGTTCTGGGTTAAGCATTTAGCTATCCGCGAAAAATATAAAATCCTATTTTTTTAGTGCAATATCTTGGTTCATCATTGTTTAATTTTTAACAGTTTCTGTATTATCATTGTTTTTCTAGAAGCCCGAAAAAGTGAATAAAACGTATATATCATTTTTGACTCTATTTTCCAGCTTGTGGTCCCATCAATGTCCAAATATTTTTCGTTCAGTTTGTTTCAAGGATTTATTCGACGCCGCAATAGCTCATGCCCAAACGTAAGCGGTATAGTGTGCATGCGTTTTATGTGCTAACAAAAAAAAAATATGGGCACCTCTTTCTTGACCTTCTGCTGAATCTGGGTAAAGTTAGAGTCCAAGAAGGGGTTCGTGCTGGCGCTGATTGGATGAATCTTGTGGGTCGGGACGTCGTACCCGCGCTCATTGGCCGATGCTCTCCCCGTGGAAGCGCTGCTGTACACGACCACTACATTACCCCCCGGAGGGGCTGGGGCGCCCACCTAAAATTATCGGCAGTTTTATTTTGACAAAATAAAGCGATTTAAAAAATTAAAAAAAAAGTTAAAGTTTATTTATTTCGCATAAAGCAGGATACGCAAGGCCGATGTTACTCAGCACAAATGCGCAACCAAATACTGCATATAACAATATTAACAAAGAAGATTATCACAATGCAGTGTGTCTCAGCGGGGACTCGAGCTTCAGTACGCAGGACGTAAGATCTGCCACTGCGCCACAGCCGCTGCTGTACACGACCACTACATTACCCCCGGAGGGGCTGGGGCGCCCACCTATAATATCCGCCAGTTTTATTTTGACAAAATAAAGCGATTTAAAAAATTAAAAAAAAAGTTTAAAAAGTTATTTCGCATAAAGCAGGATACGCAAGGCCGATGTTACTCAGCACAAATGCGCAACCAAATACTACATTTTTAACAATATTAACAAAGAAGATTATCACAATGCAGTGTGTCTCAGCGGGGACTCGATCCAGAGAGCTTCAGTACGCAGGACGTAAGATCTGCCACTTCGCCACAGCCTTTAGACGATTTTCGTATTATTTTGTTATCCAAGTGAACTCCAACGATGAACGTATTTTTGAGTGGATTTTAAAACAAAACGGAAAAAAACGGAGAAAATTGATTATCTGCGTTTGTGGTTTTATCAAAAATAAGGGTAGTTTTCGCAGTGGCGAGGCCTTATTTTTTAGAAACTAAACCACTGCCGTATGACGAAAACCCTTTCGAAACATTTTCGTTACGGGCTATCGTTTAAAACGGGGTTGATGGGCCAATGTTGCAGGGATTCTCACAGACGTATCACACGAAAAATGTTAAGTTTTAGTAAAGTCTTTTTATATAATTTTTTTCCATGAAAAAATGTTAAAAAGTGTAGTCTAAAGCTAAAGTCTTCCAGGCTGAAATTAGAGGCGTAACCGCTCTCCGCCAGGAAGAAATAAACAATAAACCCGTGAGTGAGAAAAATTAAAAAAAAGTTTTCAACGGTTATGTAACCAATTATTATTTAGTTGCGTCATGTGTTTCTCTGCACGTGATATTTTCTCAAAAAACGAGTGGTTACTTTACCACTCATCTATTTTCACCCTGATAGAATTTATCTTTAGTTTAAAAAAAAACCATATCGAGCAAAAATTTTTTTAAAAAATTTCCCAACGGTGAGAAATGAAAAAAAAAACGAATTCGGTTTGTTAAATAAATTTTATTTCGTCGTTACTACGGTAAAATGAGCCGCTGTCATTATAAAATACACGTGACTTTGACTCATTCTGTAGTTAATAGCGTGCTGTTTGAAATCGAAAATGAGTCACAGTCGCGTATATTTTATACGAATTGTGGCTCTTTTTGCCGTAGTAACGCCACAATTTACTTTTTCTCCGTGGAGAATCATGGCGGGGGAACGCTTGAGCTTGGAGACGAAATGCCCGTCCTCTTCGCTGACGCCCATCTCTCTCCTTATATAGCTGCCCGCCACACCAACCAAATCTGGCGGTCCGTAGGTACCTAAAATAAACTAACAAGTAAAGATACCGTGTTTGTATTTTTTAAAATTCATTTAAATAAACACCTAAATTTATTAATTTATCTTAATTATCAACCGAGATTTATTAATGATTTAAGGTCGATGGAGCCTTGGGAACTTGGAACGGGAACTTGGAGCCAAAAATAGGGAACTTGGAGCCGTATATTGGGAACTTAGAGCCTAAAATAAAAATCGCCAAAACATTTATCTAACCCGGTACGGACGGCCCTTGAACCTGACTCCAGAAGATTGGAGGCAGGGTGGAAGCAGGTAAAACTGCCTCGGAGGCATCATGTAGGCAGGGTGGAGGCAAGTAGGAGGCAGGGTGGAGGCAAGTAGGAGGCAGGGTTGAGGCAGGTAAAACTGCCTCGGAGGCAGGTATATAGGAGGTAGCTGACCCTGCCTCCTATGTATGTTGAAGCATATACAGGTTAGGAGGCAGGTAGGAGGTAGAATGGAGGCAGGTAGGAGGCAGATAAAAAAAAGACAAAAAAAATAAAAAAAAAAAAAAAAAAAAAAAAAAACCCAAAAAAAACAAAAAAAAAACCAAAAAAAAAAAAAAAAAAAAAACACACACAAACAAAAAAACAAAAAAACAAAAAAAAAAAAACCAACAAAAAAACAAAAAAAACATGGTAAAGAATTATCGACTTGTAATGCAGATGAAGTATCTCCGCTCAACGAAGAAAATACTCTGCGCTAATTGGTCCGTTCTAATAAAGTCGACGACCATCCCGTATATCTTTTATCATGTATTTTACAAAAAAATAGGCGGAGACCTGTAAAATGAGAATTTACAAACCTCTTTATGAAACAGGCCCCAGATCTGTATTACGATACCTACCTTGTTTGGAAGCGGGTATCATCTGTTCAGCGGAAGTGGCGGCCACTGCGGCTCTGATGTGCTGTTCGAACGGTTGAAAGTTGTCGTAACAAGAGCTGCTCGGCGGTAAAAACGGTTCCGGGGTCTTAGAACGCGGCAGTGAGCCGAAAGCCGCCGAGGCCGCCGCGGCGGAAGTAGGCGGAAAGAATCCGGACACCAGAGATCCGGACGAAGTGGCGGACGGAAGAAACCCGGAAGCGGACACCAGGGAACCGGATAGACCCGGACTGAAAACCGCGGCGGACACAGCAGCGGAATCAGCGCCGAAATCCGAAGTTCGCGGAACTTGGACGGATTTTGAGGTGTCTTTCGGAGGTCCGGCGGATGCGGCGGCGGCCTCGGTCGACGGAGAGACGTCCATGATCGGGGAGAGGTCGCTCACCGGCGACCAATCCGGATACGTCCGGGATTTGGGCTTCTTGGCGATGTTAGCCGCTTGCTGCTGCTGCATGTTTTGCTCCATCTGTGTAAAGTTTTCGAAATCAATGCGCAAATATAAATTAAAACAATTAGGGTAACTGACTTAATTTCGGCCACCTTTTTTTATTTTTTGAATAAGTTTTATCTGGCTTTTTCAATCAAGCCAAAATTTGGCCTAAAAATCAAACAATAGTTATATTTGTTATTCCAGTGCAAAATTTGAATATTTCTGCTACACTTAAAAATAAGTGAAGGTTTTTTTTTTAAAGTGGCCGAAGTTAAGGCGCGTGCCATTTATTTCGGCCACCTACAAAAAACTGGCCATAACTATTGCTCAAACGAACAATAAAAATTCCTAAAGGTTGCAAATTTACCCTTAGGTATTGTTCTTAGTACATATAACTTAATTTTTCCCGTTTGCGAACTTTAATAATTATTAGCAAGACTTTAAATAATTATGTCAAAACCTTAAAAAAACAAGTTTTAATAACTTGTATTTTTTGTTCAATTTTTATTTTTGGCTTAAAAAACTTCAAAACAAAGTCAAACGAGCAAAAAAATTCTTTATAAATACGTTAATACAATGATATTTAAAAACAGCAAAAACGGCAGGTTCTTTCACCTAAATTTTAAGGTGGCCGAAATTAACGGAATCTTAAAATGCGCAGTTAATTAAACGCGTTGCAAAGTGATTTCGAAGAAAATATCAAAACATGAAAATTAACAACATTGAGCCTTAAATAGAAGATATATTAAGGTTATATAGTGTTTCGTTCTAAATTTGATGCAGTTTAAACACAAAGCAAAAATTAAGAAAATCATAAAAAATTCACTTTTTGTATGAAAATGTTGATAATGTAGAATAATAAAAATAAAAAACTTTTGCAAAAACACTTTATTTAACATTAATCCAGTTACTTTTGTGCTAGTTCTTTTGTGTTTTAAAAATAAGCCAATTTTCTAACACCCTAAATTGGTGGCCGAAATTAAGGCGTGGCCGAAATTAAGTCAGTTACCCTACCAGTCATTTTTAGTAAGCATTATCAAATTAAGAAAAATTCCGTTAAAGGTGCGGAGTCAAAATTTTTGTCTTCGATTTTGACAATTTTTTGTAAAAACCTTACCCCTGCCCCCAATAGTTCACAAAAATTTTTTCAACAAAATATCTCCAGTGGTTAAAGGGTTATGACCCCCTAAAAAAGGCGATTTTCGAAAATTTGTTCGTGACAGATAGCTCAATGGGTATATTTACGTTACAAATTATGCACTCGAAGAAAGTGGATACTTTCTACTTTAATTTGATACCTTGATCGTTAATATCGGTGCAACATTTTTTGAAATATTGCGTTTCCTGTACAAAAAACCCACAACTTTTTCGTTAAAAACACCAAATGACGGCAGTAAATTTTTGAAGTTGGCCCAGCCTTTCTTTCCTTCACTTCGTGTTTTTAGCGAAAAAATCGAGGGTTTTTTTGTACGAAAAACGCAATCTCGACAAATACTGCACCAATCTTAACGATCAAGGTATCAAATTAAAGTAGAAAATAGCCGCTTTCTCTGAGGTTACAATTTGTAACTAAAATCGTAATAGTCATTAAGAAATCTTTCACGTACAGAATTATCAAAAAACACCATTTTCGTGGGGTCATAACGACTGAACCACTGGAGATATTTTGTTATAAAAATTTTTGTGGGCTATTGGGAGCAACAGTAAGATTTTCACAAAAAATATCAAAATTGACGACAACAAGTTTGACTCCGCACTGCACCTTTAAGCATTATATTATTGATAAAAAAACCAATTCATTTCTATTCGCTATCAGACACTTTTTTTGGTAAGCGTAAATATTTTAGTTTGTTAGTAGTATGGGAACTATATAGTACGTACTATGAACAAAAAATAGAGTTATAATACGTTTTAATATGATATAAAACAAAACCTTAAGTTCACGTTAATTAGTCAAAAATAGTAATACGTGCAGCTCAAGACTATCTTATCTCAAAATGTAACATTTTTATTTATTAACCGCTCGTAAATTGTCTACTACATTTAGTACCTTTGATCACGCACGCTATTTGTAAAATTAGCATTACATAGGGTAACTGACTTAATTTCGGCCACCTTTTTTTATTTTTTTGAATAAGTTTTTTCTGGCTTTTTCAATCAAGTCAAAATTTGGCCTAAAAATCAAACAATAGCTATATTTGTTATTCCAGGGGCCTATTTCATAAAGATTTATGTAATTGTAAATTAATAAACGCATTTAATTTCTTCTTATTTTATTAATTAAAAAATACGTACGTAACTGTGGAATTTACGGAATTAACAGAGATGTAATTTCTTAAATTCTAAACGCAATTTTATTAATATACTTTTAAATTAAAAATACAAAAGAAAAATATGCGTTCATTAATTTACAGCGGTAAATTAATTACATGCAATTTTTATGAAATAGGCCCCAGTGCAAAATTTGAATATTTCTGTTATAATTAAAAATCAGTGAAGGTTTAAACTTTTTTTTAAAGTGGCCGAAGTTAAGGGGCGTGCCATTTATTTCGGCCACCTACAAAAAACTGGCCCTTACTATTGCTTAAACGAACAATAAAAATTTCTAAAGGTTGCAAATTTACCCTTAGGTATTGTTCTTGGTACATATAACTTAATTTTTTCCGTTTGCGAACTTTAATAGTTATTAGCAAGATTTTAAATAATTATGTCAAAACTTTAAAAAAACAAGTTTTAATAATTTGTATTTTTTGTTACAAAGAATTTTTTATTTTGGCTTAAAAAACGTCAAAACAAAGTCAAACGAGCAAAAAAAAATCTTTATAAATACGGTAGTACAATGATATTTAAAAATAGCAAAAAACGGCAAGTTATTCTTTCAATCCCCTAAATCTTCAGGTGGCCGAAATTAACGGAATCTTAAAATGCGCAGTTATTTAAAGGCATTGCAAAGTGATTTTGAAGAAAATATCAAAACATGAAAATTAACAATTTCGAGCCTCAAACAGAATATATTTTAAGGCTATATAATGCTTCGTTCAAAATTAAATGCAGTTTAATTACAAAGCAAAAATTAGCAAAATCACAAAAAATTCACTTTTTCTATGAAAATTTTGATAATGTAGAATAACAAAAATAAAAAACTTTTGCAAAAACACTTTATTCAACATTAATCCAGTTACTTTTGTGCTAGTTCTTTTGTGTTTTTAAAATAAGCCAATTTAGGAATTGGTGGCCGAAATTAAGGCGTGGCCGAAATTAAACCAGTTACCCTACATACTTTGCTGAACATTTTAAAAGATTATTGTGCCAGATTCAAAAGTTATGTGCTTTTACCATTTTATGTATATTAAAGATAAAAACCTAGTTTTTGGTAGTAATGGGTTTATATTTGAATTTTTTAAAACGAAATATACTACAATTATGTCAAACCAAAAATTAATTAATTGTAAAAACAATCTTTTGTATGTCATACTTTTAATAGCAATATAGAAACAATCACTAAAAGCTTAAAATAACGAAAAATAATGGTTTGAAAAGATATCTTCTGCGAAAAATTTGTTAATTTAAGAAAAAGTGAATATACTACTAACTCTAGAAATTTAAAGGAAAAAAAAACAATTTTTTTTAAATTCTTTTTTTAATTTTTGCACATTTTTGCACGGCATTTAGCAGAAAAATTATGTTTTTGATATGAAACTAAAGAATGCGCTAGCTATTATATTGCTGATCTCCTGCTGATTCCTTTTTAAAATAATTATTAAAAGAGATTTCCAATAAGGAAATTTTTAATTCTGTGATTCATTAGATAAGGAATTGATAAATCGTCGTTACTACGGCAAAATGAGCCACTGTCATTATAAAATACACGTAACTGTGACTCATTATGTAGTTAATAAGGTCTTAATTTCAAATTAAAATGAGTCACAGTCACAAATATTTAATACGAACTGTTGGCTCATTTTGCCATAGTAAAGACGAAATACGCAACGCTTTGTATAAGTTTAACTATTGCGTACTCGGGTTTTTGTTCTTTCTCATGACGCGTGTTTTTGAAATAGTTCTAATATTATTATTTTTATTTTTTAAAATCAGCTAATTTTGCAACAATTTATTTAAAAAAAACTGTTGACTAGAAATTTTCTAGTATTTTTTTATTGACTGTAGAACTATGACATTGTGAAAATGTTGTTTTTCTGTAACTATTTTTTAGACGGAAGCAATCAATATAAGTATAAATATATTTAAGTTTTCTTAAGAAATAATCAATAAAAATTGAAGCGTCAACATACTCTATCAATTGCCAGGGGCCTATTTCATAAAGATTTCTGTAATTGTAAATTAATAAACGCATTTAATTTCTTCTTATTTTATTAATTAAAAAATACGTACGTAACTGTGGAATTTGCGGAATTTACAGACATGTAATTTCTTAAATTCTAAACGCAATTTTATTAATATACTTTTTAATTAAAAATACAAAAGAAAAATATGCGTTCATTAATTTACAGCGGTAAATTAATTACATGCAATTTTTATGAAATAGGCCCCAGAATAGTTTTTGTGCACTTTGTTTTTAATATTCAAAGAATTTTCAGTAAAAATCCAGATTTGATTATTATTTGATTGATTTTGAAAATACAGCTAATGAATTCAGAAATAGGTCCAAGTGATTTTCACAAATTTAATGGAGTTCTATTAATTCAAAAAGCAAAATAGCAAAAACTGTGGCTGAACATTGCTCAGACAAATGCAAAAATTGTAAAATTTTACCAATTGAAGGCCGGCGGCAATATGTTGTTGCTGAGTTATGGTAAGTTGCCCTTCCGATTGCGACATTCCGATTGAGAAAGGCCGTTGTACTTGTTGCAGTTGCTGTTGTTGTAGTTGTTGTTGTAGTTGTTGTTGCTGAAGTTGTTGTTGTTGTTGAAATTGTATCTGTTGCTGTTGTTGCAATTGTTGTTGATGCGTTTGTTGTTGATTCATCTGTTGCTGATGCATTTGCTGTTGTGGTAACATTACTACCTGTATATAAAAAATAAAGTAAAACTATATAAAATGGCAATAGTTTTAGGTTATTGGTTGATTTTTTAACTTGAAACATATGGTTAATTGTAATATTAAAATTCGCCATGAGTGAAATATCTTTTAAAAAAAAAACCTGAAATGTTTGGTTGAAATTTAAAAATGAATGCTTAAAAATTATTTTTTTAAATATTGGGATGTCAATGTTAAACGTTGAAAATGCGCTTTTTGTGTGTATAATAAATGGGTGGAATATCTGATTTGAGCGAAAAAATGAAAAAATAAATAAAAATAAACCAGCACAAAAGCACTTATGTAAATTAAAACACAAAAACAAACCTGAGAAGAAAGCTGGATTTGTTCCTGAGGCAGTTGGAATCTTTGTTGCATCATTATCATTTGGGATTGCAGTTGCATTTGATCTAATTGCTGCTGCTGTTGTTGTTGGTGTTGAAGCTGCTGCTGTATCGGTTGTGGCAGCATAATCATTTGGGATTGAAGCTTCACTTGATCCATGTGTTGTTGTTGAAGTAACTGCTGCTGCTGTTGCTCAAACTGTTGCTGCTGGTGTTTTTGCTGCTGCAGCAATTGTTGTTGATCGAACTGTTGTTGTTGCTGCTTTTGTTGCTGTAGTAATTGCTGTTGATCAAACTGCTGCTGTTGAGATTGAAGTAGTTGTTGCTGATCAATTGGGATCATCATGAGTTGCGAAGGGGAAGGCGTCTGATCGTTCCTCTGAGCACCTCCAAAAACGGGTCGAGCATAAATTACACTCGCAGTAGTAGAAGGAACAACGGCAGGAAACGGTTGCGGTTCTGAGATCTGAATGACAGCGTATCCTTTTGGTATTTGGAAGGGCAGTGGTGAAGCTGAAAGAGGACGCTCAGCAGTAGGGATCGATTGAGCCAGGGCAGGTTCGGAAATAGCGCTGGGTAAAGTTTTAAACTGCAAAGTTGATTCCTGCTGGGTCCCTTGTTGAGGAATAGGTGGAAGTTGTCTGTCATGTTGTTGGATTTCAGTGTAGGATTGGCGCGGTCGAGGGGCCGGAGTAGGTCCAACAGACTGGGTTGTGTAGCTTAAAGCGGGCGGTGGTGGCGCCGCTCGAACAGGCTCTATTTTTGTGATAAAAGTTGGGGAACTTGATATCGTGGGAAACTGTTGATTAGTTCTAGTAGCTTGAAGACCCGGAACAGTTGACGGAAATTTGGGAACAGTGCCGCTGCTAGTTGTCACATGAGACTCAATCATAGACACAGGGGATGGGCTTTTTCCACCCGTTTTCTGGGAATAGTATTCCCGAGAGGAAACCACCGATGTGACCTCTCGGCTGGTGCGACTGGGAGAGCTTGGTGGTGGAGGGGACGGTCCTTGAGATATAGAGTCAGCTGGAGATGGGCTCTTGGTCTGATATCCGCTGTCGCGGATGTCTTGACGACCCGAAACCACAACTGCTGTAGGGCTGTAACCCAACTGCATTTCGCGATGAAGCCCCTGCATACCGCCTGTTCCAGCAACAGCTTGATAGCTTAATTCCTGCTGCAGTGGCGTGGGTGAAGTCACAGACACCACAGGTTGGTACATAGCTCTGCTGATGTCAGTAGTTGTGGGAATGTTTCTAGCTAAGACAAACTCATCTGCGATCTCGGTCCCACTTGACGACTCCAGCTGTTCTTTTGTCGAAACTACCTAAAAATTGCTTAACGTTTTACATAAAATATCTTATTTTCTTGTGTGATGTGTCACAACTCCCGTTGTGTTAATTTTTCAGAAATATGACGCCTTATAAATATGAGTTGTAATGTTACACTGTCGAGCGATGGTGTAACGCAGCACGTCAGTCAATGAGGTAGGTACAGAAGCTGGAGATTACAGGTTCAAGTCCTGTATCGCTCACTTTCAGCCAAAAAGCTGAAAACAGCAAATTGTTTCGCATTCTTTCTTGCAAAAACTCGATTTATTCGGCCTCATATTTCTGGAAATTACGTTTGGTGAGCCATACACGTCCATTGGTACACCACATATGTGCCCTTGCCCGCCTTGTCGTGACCGGCAGATTGTATCGCGTTTGTTTGTTTTATAACTGTACTAATAAATCTTATTCTATTCTATTATAAACTAAAGATAAATTCTATCAGGGTGAAAATAGATGAGTAGTAAAGTAACCACTCGTTTTTTAAGAAATAATCACATGCAGAGAAACACTTGACGCAACTAAATAATAATTGGTTACATAACCGCTGAAAACATTTTTTTTAATTTTTCTCGCTCACGGGTTTATTTTTTACTTCTTCCTGGCCGAGAGCGGTCACGCCCTTAATTTTAGCCTGGAAGACTTTAGCTTTAATAAACTTAGAAATTGTAAACACTAAGTTTTCATACTATATCCAATAAAAGAGAACACTAGAAGTGATATTTACCTGTAATATGGTTCTGCCCTTGATACTTTCTACCCCTGTAACAGCGGCAACAATTTCATCTTCCTCTTCGCTGGAGTCAAGTCTAAGTCTCCCTTCATGTTCCAAATAACCTAAATATATTTGCTGATGAAAAAATATTTTAAAATAATCTTATTCATTGAAACGAAGTTTTGATCAAAATATGAAAATGTAGCAAAAGTTCAAGTTTTAAATTTATTTTAATTTCGAACAATATTTGGTTTATTTTTCAAAAAAAAAGTTATTTTCAAATAGGTTTGGTGTATTTTATACTTGTCCCGCGAAAAAAATTGTCTAAATTAGAATTTTTAGCTACCTACTGTAGACTTTTCGTCTACAAAGTTTTATTGACATTATCAATGTCAATTTATTACCAGTTACTCATTAACTGGTTATGATTATTACAACATTTGTGGCTTAAAAACCAAAAAGCTTTTGTTGCCGTTGGTAAAATAGCACAAAAAATGGTTTCTAAAAATAAATACATAAAATTTGTCGTAAAATTAATACATAAACGAAATTAAACTAAGAACAGATCAGAACGAAATCTAGGTTTTACGTTATCTCAGAAAATAATGAGTAAACTCTCACAGGGTTTGCTGATAACCTCTGTGCGTTTTTAAGATCTTACGTAATTAGTTTTTCGGTTTTTGCGTCATCCAATCTTTATGATAAGCTTAAATTTATAACTTCATTTGCCGAATTTATTGTTAACATAATTAACTTATCATTTCAATATAAATTGGTTATAGTTTTATATTCAAAGATATTTCGGTTCATGCAGCTGGAAAAATCTTAACGCTATGTTACAAAACTTTGACAAAAATCTTTTAGAAACCTAATTGAACAATATGTATTCTTTAATATTAATTATAAATTGTTTTAATAACAGATATAAATATACTATTTTGTGCAAATATAAAAGCAATAATACGAGGGGCAAGAAAAAAGCCACAATTTGCATATTTTTGCTGTTTAATTGCTTTAAGCATGTAACAAATTAAGATTTCTAGAGTATAAGTCTGCGATTTACCGAAAAATGTACGACTTCTGTATTAAAATTGGTTTTGGCGTTTGTAATATAATTGCATACTTCTAGAATGGCATATTCCTTTTTTTAATTGCATAATTTTAATTTTATTTCACGCGGGTTTTTTTAAAAAAAGTACTAAAAATAAATTCTATCAGGGTGAAAATAGATAAGTGGTAAAGTAACCACTCGGTTTTTGAGAAAATATCACGTGCACCGAAACACATGACGCAACTAAATAATAATTGGTTACATAACCGTTGCAAACTTTTTTAAAATTTTTCTCGCTCGCGGGTTAATTGTTTATTTCTTCCTGGCGGAGAGCGGTCAAGCCCTTAATTTCAGCCTGGAAGACTTTAGCTATAATTACAATGACATAACTTTATCTATTTATATTCGAGCAAATAAATAACCATAGTAATTCAAATTGAAATAAAACAAAATAAACCATTTTTTATTGACCGAAAGTGCCTAAATTAAAAGGAGTTCCATTCTAATAGACTATTTTAAAACTATGTCGTTGATATCATAATGCGCTACTAGTTTTTACACAGAAGCTGCACTTTTTTAGTAAATTATGTATTTTTATATACTACACTGTACATGAATCTGTTAAATTCAGAAAAATGTCGGCGTGTCTACGTTAACACCGACGACCGACAGTGTGTCTACGCTCCTAATCCTACTCTACACAACTGAGCAGTGCATGTAAAATCTCTACGCTCTTTTTTCTCTTACAACAATTATTTTTTTCTTTTTGGTTGGTTTGTTTTTTTTTTTCTGTTTGTGTCTCTTTGTGTATATTAGCTGAGCGATATATACGTTTTTAGCAAGTTTAAGCTGAAGCGTTGACTCACCGGTATGTTTTGTTCAAAAAAAAATAAAATTTATAATTGTGTGTTTTGCTTATCAGCGAAAACAGAATTACTTTTATATTCAAAAAGAGCTTATTAGTAATTTCAAATGCAGAAAAAATATAAACCAAAGAATTAAGCTTTTAGGAATTAATTTTTATAAAAAAGTACTGATGGCACCGAATCGCAGCATTTAACTAATTAAAAATTACAAATCATTAAAATATTTTTATGGTTGAATTATATCTGGCTGACGCTGAAAATTAAAATACAGACATGAGGGGACCAATTATACAATTGTGCGGTAATGATGTGTTTTTTTAAACAAATAAGAACGTTGAATTTTTTTTAATTCCACCTTTTCACAAAATATACAAAAAGTAACCAACTTTAGCTCTTAACAAATTTGCATTTAGGTTAAAAATTAAGTAATTTGATAAATAATTATTAAAATACAGTTTTTAATCTTTGTTATAAACCCGCTTTAGTGAAAAATTTTAAATGTTTTTATTGTTAAATAGTCGATTCAATACTGCAAATATCGCGGTCAGCTAGATTTTATTTGCCTATAAACAATTAATTTAAAACATAAAGTGAGAACATTTTTTTTTGAAAAAAGCACCCAGCTGAAGCAAGAAAAACTGATTTAATAATATTAGCTCTCAATCAGTTTTGCTTAAGAAATCCAATAAAATTAAAACTTGCGCAGAGAAATCTTTATAAACAAAATACGTTTGAATATATTAAAAAATATTTCAGAACGCATTCAACCTAGAATAGTAGAAAATCACTAATGCTGTTTGTACGTGAGAAATAAATGGACTGCGCCAGAATTTTAATCAAGAGAACCAGGGTCAAAACAGTGCAATTGCTGGTGACAACCGACGTCTTGGGAGAATACGGGACCGTACCACTAAGGATATGTAATCTCTGCCGAAGATTTGACTCAGAACTATATACAACAAAACATTAAGAACTGGTAGTCGTATTGCTCAAGGGTTTTTCAAAAAAAAAAATTTGAATAATAAATATTTTGTAATTGAATTGAACAAATATAAATAAAAAATTAGAAATAACGATTAGAAAGCTGAATATTAGAAATCATATATTTAACTACTGCGGCTTAGCTTTGATGCGATAATTATAGCGTTTACTCTTAACTGAAATAGGAAAAAGCCATAATTAAAAACATATGATCTCAAATTTGTATATTTTTAAGGTTTAGTAACCGTAATTTGGGTGTCGGAGGGGTTTACGGGTTGAACTGGTAGAAAATGATTAGGAAAACAATTCCAATCAACCATAACGCCCGGAGCTCAAACTTAATCAGCATCATATTAACCCCCGCTCTATGAGTTAATTTACGCAGTTCCCTTCCCGCCAATTATCATTCTGTTCCTTTAAATATATACATTTAAGTCCCTAAATTTTTTTGTTGGTTTTTTGTCTTCTTTCGTGAAAAGCATAAGTTCAAACTAAAAAATCAATCTACATATTTACTGAAGAACCTGCAAACCTTAAACACCTGCAGATAATTTAAAAATATAATGTGTGATTTTCCAAAAAAATTATATGTTTAAATAAAAGACTACTCCTGAAAAATTCTCTAAGAATAGAGCAGGAAAAAGGTGCGATTTCTCCCCGAGCGTGTGTTTAGACAGAAAAGATGTGGACTAGTTTGAGATGGACATTATTTGCACCATAAGAAATTTGTATTTGATTTGGCCAGCTGCCCACTGAGTAAAAATTTTTACCATATGATAATAATTTATTTATACGTTGAACTAATTACACAGCACTTTTTTAATTACATTGCATTACATTGCATTTTTTTAATCTGATGAAATGAAAATTGAAAAAATTATACTCACAGCAATCTTTGACAAGCGCGAAATCGCCACTTTTTCAATTAGAAGGTTATATTTGTATGTGTAAGAAACAACTATAAATTTGAAAAAGTGGCGATTTCGCGCTTGTCAAAGATTGCTGTGAGTATAATTTTTTCAATTGTCATTTCATCAGATTAAAAAAATGCAATGTAATGCAATGTAATTAAAAAAGTGCTGTGTAATTAGTTCAACGTATAAATAAATTATTATCATATGGTAGAAATTTTTACTCAGTGGGCAGCTGGCCAAATCAAATACAAATTTCTTATGGTGCAAATAATGTCCATCTCAGACTAGTCCACATCTTTTCTGTCTAAACACACGCCCGGGGAGAAATCGCCCCTTTTTCCTGCTCTATTCTTAGAGCATTTTTCAAGGCTAGTCTACCACTTTTTTTAATAAAATTAAAAGCCTAATAAACTATAGTTTTCGCTGCGCAATGACATTATGTTTATAATCATTCCATTGACGAGATATAATTTTTTAACAGTTCTAATATTATCAATAGAAAACGTATTTTTCGTGAACATTACAATGTCAAAAACTTTGCCGACATTCTTCATTCTTTA
>JASAMX010033584.1:0-35114 GCA_030248175.1 Microlaimidae sp. YZB2_3
ATTAAGAATTAAATGTTTTTATTAAAGGTCTATCAAACACAAAGACTTTTTAATAACAACACCTGTGTCCGCCACAAACGGTCGCCGTAAACTTCAAACTTCCCCTTGTAAGATTTGGCTTAAATTGGACAAAATATGTTATTAAAATAAACTTCAGGACATAAATTTTTGACATCCCAAAAGCGCCACTTTTCTTGGCATATTTATGTATGTTTCTTTCTAAAAAATAAAAATTCTACTGATTTAAATAGTTACATAAGTTACGATTTCGCGGTTGTCAAAAATTAATTTGGGTAGGTTTTTTCAATATTATTCTGTTCGACTTGGATTATTATTAGCTGTATCCTATTTTATCTAATCATATCCCCGAAATAAAATTGAATACAATAGATATTCATATAGTTTTTATGAAAATCGATTTTTTTCTTGGCGTTTTGGTATTTTATATAATTAAGAATTTTTTCAATGGATTTGTTATAAGTAACAATTTTTAATGGATGAATCTCACATATGAAATAATTTGAATTTTTAATTGGAAAATTGTGCAAAAACTACTATATGCACTATTAATGAACTGAACATTTTACGGAACGACCCATGAGCTGCGCAACAATAATGCTTATGCAAATTAAACCACACTGTACGCAAATTATTTCTTACGTAAGATTCATCCATTTCCCTTATTTTTTGTCAAATATGATTAAATAATCATTACTAACGACAAATTATTTTACTTTTTAACTTACTAGGTTATAATTTTAACAAATTAACTTACTAATTAACTTACTAGTTTAAAATTTTGGGACATTAACTTACTAGTTAACTTACTAGTTTAAAATTTTGAACCATTAACTTACTAGTTAACTTACTAGATTATTTTTGACACATTAACTTACTAGTTAACTTACTAGTTCAAAATTTTGAACCATTAACTTACTACTTAACTTATTAGTTCAAATTTTTAGACCATTAACTTACTAGTTAACTTACTAGTTGTAAATTTGCTTACTAGCACAACTCTATTCAATATGTGGTTTTCGTCGTCAAATCAACAAAAATTAAAACAATTGATAGGAAATAGTTAGATACAAGTGTGAACAATGTTTTGGATTGTTATTAATTAAAAAATCCTAATTTAGGATTTGCTTATTTGCATTTCTTTCAAAAATATTGATTTTTTAAAAGTTTTTCGCAAATTTTAAATTACCTTTTACTTCAATTCACTCTAAAAATTGCCCCCTATTTTTACTTAACTTGCCATAAAATTGCAGCAAAATCTATGTTAATACAATTTTTTAATTGGTTAACAACTGTTTTTAAGCTTCAAGCGCATAAAATTATATCTCAAAATAAGACCACCGGTATACAATGAAATTATTACTGTTGAATATAACATAGTCTTAACTTTTCATCGCACTAAACTGTTATCAGACGAAAATTAAGATCCAAGTTGATATTCAACTTTTATTAAAAATCGTCATAGCTGTGGAATTCTATCCTAAGGTAAGTGGCCATTTTCTACACTCTTTTGTAATCTTAATTATCAATAGTGGTCTAGTATTTGTTGAGATATTGCGTTTTCCGTACAAAACCTGCGATTTTTTGGCAGTAATTCACGGAAGTAAATTGTCGCGACAAATAATTAAATTAATAGGGACGACTAGAACGCCTGGTCGAATCGATATTGTGCTGACTTTGTTTACATGTCTAATGGTTTCGAGCACTGGAAAATACATTTTTTTATCAAATAAACATAAAAATAGTTTAGTTTTTTAAAAAAAATTCTCTGTTATGGTTTTTGCAGTTCAAAAATAATAATTTTACTTTCAGTGCTTTCTGCAAATTTATTTTTTTACTTGACCCTTCGCAGTTTTTTATCAAAACCAAGTAATAATTCAAATTAATAAACAATAAAATAAGATTTAAATAGTCTTGCAGTTTTTTTAAAGCATTAAGAATTATAATATTAAAATAAATCTTTTAAGTTATAGTGATAAAAATAGAAGGTATTTGATTTTATTTGTTTTAAAAGGATTTTATTTGTTTGGTTGTACATAATTGTGAGAATTTATCTGTTTTAAAAATGAATTAGAATGCTAAGCTGGATCATTTTTAATGAAAAAATGATAAAAGTGATACATGGTGGTCTGGTTTCTGACCAGACGATATTTTTTGATCTTAAATGTTAGACTGAAATTACGATAAGTTTGCCGAACATTTTTTCTTACACTTTGTGTTTTTGTATGAAAAACGCAATATCTCAAATGGAACAATTTTGAGTGAATCTTTTGTAACTTAAAATTTTATAACTACTGAGCAATTTTTCAAGTACAAAATTATCGAAAAAACGTCATTTTCGGAGCTTTATATCTCCTGAACCACTGAAGATATTTTGACAAAATTTTTATCATATTTTATTTTGTTAATATGTATCACTAATATAAGATTATATTTTTATTTAAGTCGTACAAAAATATGTTTTAGCAATTCCTGATTAAAAACAAGCTTTTTCTCTGAAAATATAGAAATATATACATTTATGTTTGTCATTTTCGAGTAAGAAGAGCCATATCAACTATATAAAATGCAATTTTTATGGTACACTGCTTTTTAAGTGCTATATTTGTTGTTTTTATATTGTTCTTGCTTGCATAAAATTTCTATAATAAAAACTTATTCATTGATCCATTAAATACATATTAACAAGTTCTTACATATAAATTGTTTATTACTTTCTTTATTTTTAAAATACAAATTTATGATTACTTGTTTAAATAAATAATGTTACCAAAACATATAATAAAAAAAAATGAGACACTTAGAACAAACTGCTTGAAAAAAAGGTCCCATTTAAATGGAATCTTATTTAAATGGTCCCATCTATATGGGATCAATGGTCCCATTTAATGGGACTTATTTAAATGGGATCCCATTTAAATAGGACCTTTTTTTCAAGCAGTTTGTTCTATGTGTCTCATTTTTCCTTTATTATATATATTTGATGTTACTATATCTTACATTTAAATTTATTCAAATAAATAAATACTTATATTCTTTATACATCCTATACAGTTAAAGCTTTTTTATTTAAAAACATATTTTAAAAAATTGTACAAATGAACATAATGTTATGTAAATGCAAATCGTGTTTGATAAATTAATCAGCTATACATAAAAGGTCTTATAACTAAACGCTTATTTAATTACTACAACTATTCATTAATTCGCTATGGTCAATATTATTCCTATGCAGAGTTGTAAACGGGTCGAAATTTCACCCTTTTTTCTTTACTTAATAGCTACATTGTATAGTCACGTGAAAAATTAATTTTATCTTGCTCACGGGCTAAAATATGATGCCAGAAACCACGGGTCGGGTCGGGCCGGGTCAGGCTTGTCGAAATCCCGCCCTTTTACAACGCTGCTCGTATCTAATTGGCCGGAATTTTACACAACTTAATCGCTACGGCAGAAAGAGTCGCCACTCCAGGGTACACAACACATAATATACCTGTACTAGTCTGACATTTAAAAAAATTTTAAGTGTAATGGTCACAGTCCAGTCACGTGATCTGATGCTGGATTCTGACTCGTTCTCCCGTAGCGAAGACGCCTGACGCACAAAAAACGATATGGCTTACCTTATTCCGCTAGGTGGCGCTCAAAACTATTACGATTAAAATAAAAACAAACTTTACCAGCACTTACTGTTCGAACACCAGGGAAAGCTAGAACGCGTTATGCAAATATGCATATCATATTATACACTTTTTAAAAAATCCCTAAGTAAAAATAAGCACAAAATAGTGAAAACGAAATTAACATAACCCCAATTCCTAGCGAACTCAGCGGCTAAAAATTGTACAGGAAGTACAATCTATGTTATTTATACGAATTCCAGGGAAATTCTAGACAGTCGAAAAATATACAAAACTAAAAAGATTTTAAAAGCATAATATTAAAAAAATAACTGCATTAGAGCACTTTGTATCACCGATAAATTGCTGAACATTTTAACACTTATTACACAGTGTTAACAAGTCAATAAAACGTACGATACATTTTATTAATACATAATTTATACCTCATAATTTTATTTTGTGCATTAAAGCCTGAACATAACAACCGGGAAAAACTGTGCGAAAACAATAAATAGCAAAAATTAATCTTGGGCCGCAGTAATAAAAACAAAAAAACCATTATACAAAAAATCTATTACCGTAGCCTCAAGAGTATAAATAATAATATTAAGCAAAAGGGTTTAGGTAAACTCGTGTCACACGATTTCTAATCCTAATAAACGAAACTAACAATCAATAATCGACAATAAAATTTATTATTTCAATTTATCACATTTTACTATAAATTCCTGTAAAGGCACTCTCAAAAAATTTAAGTTTGCCATTTTTTTGTTTTAACAACATAATTTTTCAAATAATATTTTAAGAATTTTAGTATTAATTGGTTTTCGTAGGCCCTTACTTTTTTTCAAAGTAAAAGTGAATGTTATATTAATTAAGAAGTAGCTATTTAATACAGGAAATCACAATTTTTGTATTTTGAAAATGTATGTATTTTGATTATGTATTTTTTAAGGTTGATTTTATATTTCAACAAATAATTCCTGTGATTTATGTAATTAAATACAAAAAAATTAAGGCAGCGTCTTAATGAGAATAAAAAAAATTAAACTGGTTTTTTAACTTGTAAGACATATATCCATCAGTTTAAACATTTTATTGCATTTATTCATTAATTTTCCGGTCTTAAATAGCATCTTAATAACGCAACACAAGGTACTCGTATATACAAAAAATGCGCTCAAAGCCCATAAAATTAGCAATTTATAAAAATACATGCCAAAAAAATGAAAAATAGATATTATTTTGTTCTCAAGACTCTACTTATTTTAAGCTTTTTGGTCACTACATAGTAGAATAAAACTTATTTATAAAAAACAATTATAAGTGTTAAAAATGATTTTATATCAGTGTGCAACGAATAAATAAAAAGTTCTATTGACAAAAACATCCTGCTCCTGTTAAAAGTGTTTTTAGGGTATTTAATTATTTTAGAGACCATGAAAAGTCTTTATGATCCAAATTTAGTAAAACGCAGAAAGTACACAAGCCAACACAAAGCTTAACATATAATAAATATCAAAAACTAAAGATATGCTATTCATAATTGCTTTTGGCTATTAGCAAATTTGATTTCAATAACTTTTATAATACTATAATTTCGTATATCAATGAGTGTTTTGGTGTGCGACTTTATTAATAGACTATAAATTCCAGCTCCAAAAACTTAAATATTTCTTATTTAAAATTTTAAACGATAATTATGTATCAATAATGTTTACTTTTGCTTTTAAATGACAGGGAAAAAAGAAACAAATTATATTTTTTGCAATTTAAAATAGATTCAATGTATTTAGTATGTATTTAAGTTTTGATGATTAATGTTGGTTTGCACCTGTATTTTTAATAATTAAGGATTGTGAATTATTTCTAAGCTTTTGGCACAGCAATGAATTTTCAAGCCAATAACAAACAGTTTGGTGCGTGAGGTGCTGAAATTTCAAAACTCCCTTCGTCAAAAAAAATCGACGATAAGCCGCCGCCTATGTGGCGTCGTACACCGTAAATATTTGGACTATCATATATACAAAAAATCAATAATGAGCCTCAAAAGTGTCGTCGTATACCGTATACGTTAGGACTATCGTAGCTGTAAGATCGGAAGGCGGAGAAGGGCTGGACGCGGTAATTGGTAAAATAACTGCTCACGGATGGGATTTTGTATTCTCGTCGGTAACTCACACTGTAACTGGGCTTCTAAAACAACAAAAATTAATATTAAAAACAAAATAAATCCGCTAGTTGAAACACGTCAGGATTTTAACGACCCTCAAAATGTCATATAGTATTCGTGATCACGTCATATATGTTTTGCTCTGTGGGAAAGGTTGTGGGAAGAGCTGTTTTAGCCAATTAGCGCTTGGGAAATATTGATCTCTAATGAATCAGCGATCCCCATTTTTCCTAAGCGCTAATTGGCTAAAAGTGATTCTATAATGTCTAACTCTGTGAAGGTGTTTAACACTGAACAATTTCCGTTTAAATGGGAGGGTTTTGACCATCGTGAAAAAGTAATTACTGCTGGCATATATTTTTAGTGTTGGCTTTTATAACAAAAAAGAAAAAAAAATTATTGCAAAATAACCCAGCGTTTTTTGGATGTCTAGCTCTAAAATCTTCGTGGCGTATAATACAGACAAAACTTTTTTTAATGTTTTTTAAGAAGACGTTTATATGGTTTAACACAACCCTGTTTTGATCTTAACAAACAAATTTTACATGTTTTTTGCGTTTATCGAACATTTCTGGCCTATTTATTAATTTTATATAAACATGAAAACAAGTATTATAGATTTTTTAACTGCCCCTTGTATAATATTTTGTCATTATGGCAGCTACAAATATTTACGGTGTCAACGCCCCATAGGCGGCGGCTTATAGTCCAATTTTTTCGGCGAAGGGAGTTTTGAAATTTCAGCACCTCACGCACCATACTGTTTGTTATCGGCTTGAAAATTCATTGCTGTGCCAAAAGCTTAGAAATAATTCACAATCTTTAATTATTAAAAATACAGGTGCAAACCAACATTAATCATCAAAACTTAAATACATACTAAATACATTGAATCTATTTTAAATTGCAAAAAATATATTTTGTTTCTTTTTTTTCCATCATTTAAAAGCAAAAGTAAACTTTATTGATACATAATTATCGTTTAAAATTTTAAATAAGAAATATTTAAGTTTTTGGAGCTGGAATTTATAAAGTCTATTAATAAAGTCGCACACCGAAACACGCATTGATATACAAAATTATAGTATTATAAAAGTTATTGAAATCAACTTTGCTAATAGCCAAAAGCAATTATGAATAGTATATCTTTAGTTTTTTATATTTATTATATGTTGAGCTTTGTGTTGGCTTGTGTACTTTCTGCGTTTTACTAAATTTGGATCATAAAGACTTTTGATGGTCTCTAAAATAATTAAATACCCTACAAACACTTTTAACAGGAGCAGGATGTTTTTGTCAATAGAACTTTTTACTTATACATTGCACACTGATATAAAATCATTTTTAACACTTATAATTGTTTTTTATAAATAAGTTTTATTCTACTACGTAGTGACCAAAAAGCTTAAAATCAGTAGGGTATTAAAAACGAAATGATGTGTATTTTTCAATTTTTTGGCATGTATTTTTTAAAATCGATAATTTTATGGGCTTTGAGCGCTGGTTTTGTATATACGAGTACCTTGTGTTGCGTTATTAAGATGCTATTTAAGACCGGAAAATTAATGAATAAATGCAATAAAATGTTTAAACTGATGGATATATGTCTTACAAGTTAAAAAACCAGTTTAATTTTTTTTATTCTCATTAAGACGCTGCCTTAATTTTTTTGTATTTAATTACATATAATCACAGGAGTTATTTGTTGAAATATAAAATCAACCTTAAAAAATACATAATCAAAATACATACATTTTCAAAATACAAAAATTGTGATTTCCTGTATTAAATAGCTACCTCTTAATTAATATAACATTCACTTTTACTTGAAAAAAAGTAAGGGCCTACGAAAACCAATTAATACTAAAATTCTTAAAATATTATTTGAAAAATTATGTTGTTAAAACAAAAAAATGGCAAACTTAAATTTTTTGAGAGTGCCTTTACAGGATTTTATAGTAAAATGTGATAAATTGAAATAATAAGTTTTATTTTCGATTATTGATTGTTAGTTTCGTTTATTAGGATTAAAAATCGTGTGACACGAGTTTACCTAAACCCTTTTGCTTAATATTATTATTTATACTCTTGAGGCTACGGTAATAGATTTTTTGTGTATAATGGTTTTTTTGTTTTATTTCTGCGGCCCAAGATTAATTTTTGCTATTTATTGTTTTCGCACAGTTTTTCCCGGTTGTTATGTTCAGGCTTTAATGCACAAAATAAAATTATGAGGTATAAATTATGTATTAATAAAATGTATCGTACGTTTTATTGACTTGTTAACACTGTGTAATAAGTGTTAAAATGTTCAGCAGTTTATCGGTGATACAAAGTGCTCTAATGCAGTTATTTTTTAATATTATGCTTTTAAAATCTTTTTAGTTTTGTATATTTTTCGACTGTCTAGAATTTCCCTGGAATTCGTATAAATAACATAGATTGTACTTCCTGTACAATTTTTAGCCGCTGAGTTCGCTAGGAATTGGGGTTATGTTAATTTCGTTTACACTATTTTGTGCTTATTTTTACTTAGGGATTTTTTAAAAAGTGTATAATATGATATGCATATTTGCATAACGCGTTCTAGCTTTCCCTGGTGTTCGAACAGTAAGTGCTGGTAAAGTTTGTTTTTATTTTAATCGTAATAGTTTTGAGCGCCACCTAGCGGAATAAGGTAAGCCATATCGTTTTTTGTGCGTCAGGCGTCTTCGCTACGAGAGAACGAGTTGAGAAAAATCCAGCATCACATCACGTGACTGGACTGTGACCATTACACTTATAATCTTTTTAAATGCCAGACTAGTACAGGTATATTATGTGTTGTGTACCCTGGAGTGGCGACTCTTTCTGCCGTAGCGATTAAGTTGTGTAAAATTCCGGCCAATTAGATACGAGCAGCGTTGTAAAAGGGCGGGATTTCGACAAGCCTGACCCGGCCCGACCCGACCCGTGGTTTCTGGCATCATATTTTAGCCCGTGAGCAAGATAAAATTAATTTTTCACGTGACTATACAATGTAGCTATTAAGTAAAGAAAAAAGGGTGAAATTTCGACCCGTTTACAACTCTGCATAGGAATAATATTGACCATAGCGAATTAATGAATAGTTGTAGTAATTAAATAAGCGTTTAGTTATAAGGCCTTTTATGTATAGCTGATTAATTTATCAAACACGATTTGCATTTACATAACATTATGTTCATTTGTACAATTTTTTAAAATATGTTTTTAAATAAAAAAGCTTTAACTGTATAGGATGTATAAAGAATATAAGTATTTATTTATTTGAATAAATTTAAATGTAAGATATAGTAACATCAAATATATATAATAAAGGAAAAATGAGACACATAGAACAAACTGCTGTAAAAAAGGTCCCATTTAAATCGATTACCATTTTAAATAAGTCCCATTAAATGGGACCATTGATCCCATATAGATGGGACCATTTAAATAAGATTCCATTTAAATGGGACCTTTTTTTCAAGCAGTTTGTTCTAAGTGTCTGATTTTTTTATTATATGTTTTGGTAACATTATTATTTAAACAAGTAATCATAAATTTGTATTTTAAAAATAAAGAAAGTAATAAACAATTTATATGTAAGAACTTGTTAATATGTATTAAATGGATCAATGAATAAGTTTTTATTATAGAAATTTTATGCAAGCAAGAACAATATAAAAACAACAAATATAGCACTTAAAAAGCAGTGTACCATAAAAATTGCATTTTATAGAAAAAGCTAGAGCTTCGCAAAGCGGAGTTTTTCTCGAAAACTCCGGAGCTTGAAGCTCCAGAGAGCATCCCTAATGTTAACAAGTTATATTAATCGGTTATATTTTGCTTTTATTTTAGACATCATATGCGCAAAAGAAGTAATTTTATTTTTTATCTTGTTTGGTGCTTTATTTACCACATATTGCTGGTACCAGCTCTGCTTATCTTCGGTATGATTGTATTACTTTTTATAAAAGAACGTAAAAATACAAAAATAATTTATAATATTTTGTGTTTTTCTTGTATCGGGATTTGTGCATTTGACTGTTTAAACTCAGTGTTTAACTCACCAAGTAAAGTCCGGTTCTGTTTTACACTAAATTTTTGACTGGGATTTTAAAAAAAATAATATGTGTGACGTTTTTATAAAATTTCAGTCACAATTTGAACGCAGAGCGAAATCCAGATATTCAAGTAATTTTTTATTAAAATAACGGGCCGTTGGAGTTTTTTTTAAACTTTTTTCTACTCTTAAGGCCGGTTTACACCGGAGTGGATAGTATATAGTGAACGCACGGTTCCCGGAAATTTTGTCTTTTACATCTCGTCTTTCAACATCTCGTTTTCTACAATTCGTCTTCGGAAAACTCGTCTTTTAAACATCTCGTCTTCGGAAAACTCGTCTTTTGGATGCGATTTTGTAAACGCACTTTTCAAAAGACAAGTTTCTTCTATTTTTTGACTAAAACAATGTATTAAAAACCTTTTTTTACCTAACCCTAAGCAAAAGCCAAAAATCAAGCAAAATTTTTATCACGATAAACTTTTATTAAATGATTTATTCAAAAAACTGAGAATCTAAGCCTAAGCAAAACCTTAAAATCAAACAAAACTTTATCATGATAAATTTGTATTTAATGATGCTTTTTGAACTGAAGAGTAAAAACCTTATTTTTTTCCTAAGCCTAAGCAAAACCCAAAAACCAAAGAAACATTTATCATTGAGGTAGAAACTCGCATTTTTGAAAGTACGTTTACAAAATCGCATCCAAAAGACGAGTTGTCCGAAAACGATATGTTTAAAAGACGAGTTTTCCGAAAACGAGATTTTTAAAAGACGAGTTTTCCGGATTTGGCGTCTTTAGATCCAAACGAACTTAGATCCAGAACAAAAACACGAACTTAGATCCAAAGACACGAACTTAGATCCAAATTTTCGTTTACGTTTTTTTTTACGTTATCAACTTTTAAAAAATGATTTTAAATGTATTTTAAACGTTTTAAACATTGAGTTTTGCTTCTTACGTGTAAAATATGGGCTTGTTTGTTGCAAACAAACTGAAAAACTTTTTAATGTGTGTTGCGAGAGAATTAATGATGTGTTTTAAAGCCAAATGTGCTATGTCCCAGACCGCTCAACCATAAATTGGCGCCGCCGCCCCTGCCCACTCACAAAATTAATCCTTTTGTAATGCCGCATAACTTTGCAAAGGAAGAATATTAAGGATTTTATCGAATATTAAATCGATCACTGTTATGTTTACAATGAATAGACAAAAGTGTACATTTAAAATTACTAAAACACATTTAAAATAAAGTCATTTAAAATAATAATGTAATTATTATGATATTTAGCTTTAAATCAATTGATTAATTGACTAATAACACATATTTGTGTTTTAACAAGAATTTTTGTCGATTTAAATTTTTAATTTACTCATAATACACATGATATAATTCTTCACACATGAATCTTTTTGAGTAAATGTTTTGTTTGCAATAAACAAACACATATTTTACATTTAAGAAGCAAAACTCAATGTTGAAAACGTTTAAAACACATTTAAAATCATTTTTTTAAAGTTGATAACGTAAAAGAAAAACGTAAACGAAAAATTGGATCTAAGTTCGGGTCTTTGGATCTAAGTTCGTGTTTTTGTTCTGGATCTAAGTTCGTTTGGATCTAAGTTCGTGTTACCGTTTTCCGAAGACGAGTTGTAGAAAACGAGATGTTGAAAGACGAGATGTAGAAGACGAAATTTCCGGACACCGAACGCGCCCGTTTACATCATATTACACCCTCATTGGTGCCGCGGTGTAAAGTCTGTGCGCTGTGCGTCCCCTAAGCTGGCACTCCGGTGTGAACCGCCTTTTAAAGTTTCAATTAGTTGATTTTATCAAAAAATAAACAAAACGCAAAAAATGTCCGACTGGAAGCAAAATTTTGATCAAAATTTTGCAAGAAAAATCGGACATGCGCAACGTGTTTTCTGTTTTTTCGCTTGTACAACACAAGCGAAAAAAGCAGTATTGAGTACGTGTGAAGAAAGTCGCATTTTTTTTCACAAAAACCTCGCACTCCGTTACAAATACCAGCCCGCTGTGTTATAAATTAAAACATCTAAAGCCCCTAAATTCCAATTGTTTTAATCAAACTCAGTGGGTGTTATGGTGCAATGTAGCACTAAATCAATAAGCGACTGACGCTGAAAATTACAAGTTTAAGTTCTCTATGGCCTTGTGTCAGTCAAAAAGCAAAAAAATAGCACGTTCTTTTGAATTATTAAAGCATCTGATTCGCATTCGAGTTAAAATGCTGGTCTCACCCAAAAGCTACTGCTCGAATTCAATTTAAAATGCAATAAATTTAGGTAAAACGATCTGATTCGCATAAAAGTTTATATACTGAGATAATCAATATGTCCAAAATTTTTAGACATATTTTAGTTTAAATTCTGAGTCATAAAGGGCACATTTAAATTTGGTTTAAAATTCTAAGCTTGGCTTAAATAGATAGATCAGTAAAAAGTATTTTAAAATGCATAAGGAAAAAAAAACAAAACACGCTCTAGTGTTGTAAAAAGTTACTTTTACTTTTACTTAAAGTAACAAAAATAAAAAATTTTGAATTACTTTCACTTTTACTTTTACTCGACTTTTGAAATTTTAATTACTTTTACTTTTACTCTTACTCGACTTTTGAAATTTCAAATACTTTTACTTTTATTATCACTCGGATTTTCCACTGCAAATACCTAAATTAATTTAAGTAAAATTTAAGTTATTTCAATGATTAGATTCCCTATGGACTTGTTGTAAAGCTAATGACAGAAGATAATTTTGTAAGCCGCTAACACGCTAAAACCATTTATTTTGATTAAAAAACTTATTAAAATGAATATTTATAGATAAAATTAGCAAAAAACTTTAGAACAGAGCTCTCGAGCTCTAAAAACCGGTGTTTTGCTCCTTTTCAAAATTACTTCTATTATATTTTTACTCTAACTTTTACTTTAAAAAATAGGTCTTACTTTTACTTTTACTTCACTTAAATATAATTTTGACCATTACTTTTACTTTATTTAAATTAAAAAAAAACATTAAAATAATCCAAAATCAATAGTTTTTACAACACTAGCACGCACAAGTATTAACCCGGTAAGGACTGGGGACTTATTTGGGAAAAACCATTTTTACCTGCTTCCATTGGAAATTTTGCTGCCTCCTACTTGCCTCCTACCAGCCTCCGAGGCAGTTTTAGCTGCCTCCTGCCTGTCTCCTAACCTTTATATGCTTCAACATAGGAGGCAGGGCCACCTGCCTCCTACCTGCCCCCGAGGCAGTTTTACCTGCCTCCACCCTGCCTCATCCTGCCTCCTATCTGCCTCCACCCTGCCTCCTACCTGCCTCCACCCTGCCTCCAGTCTTCCGGAGGCAGGTTCAAGAGCCATTCTTACCGGGTTAAAACGTTCTCGTAATAGCCTTTTCATGGGTTACCTCGGTGAAACCTTCATATCATGGTGATGGAATCTTGTTTAAATATTGTGGTGTCCAAACTTCACCGCGGTTATTTCTACGTATCACTTAGGTCATACCTAGGTGATACGTAGAGTTAACGGCGGTAAAATTTACACACCACAGTGGTCAGAGGACGATACCACGGGGACGAAGATTTCACCATGTAACCGGAGGAAAAGCGATGATATAACGAAAACGAGCTAAGTTAGCTGAATTTATTGTAATTTAGGAAAGCGCAAATAATTATTTTTATGCAAAAACCAAATGTAATAATTTTAGAAAAAAAATTTGTGTCATTTACAAACTTTTTTTCAGGATTAGTAGTCGTAAACGGAGTTTTGGACCAAGAGATTATTTCTATTGAGTCCCAAGGAACGATTGTTTGCAACGTGGTTCTGGCCGTTCTGCTTGTTATCCTATTCGCCCTGGCTGTTTGGAGATTTATTTGCATTTACAGATGTCAGGTAAATATCAATTTCAATATAAATTAAATAAATGCAATTTTACTAAGTTAAAATATTAAAATTGTTACAATATTAACTAGTGATGGGCGGAACTGCGGAACCCCCGTAACATCGGAACCGGAACCGAAACCGGAATTGATATTTTTAAAAAATCCAGAATAGGAACCTGAATTCCAAATTTTGTCAGGAACATCCGGAACCCGGAACCGGAACTGACTATAAAACTGCGAAACACCCGGAACACCGGAACCGGAATTGAGATTTTTCAAAAATCCGGAACAGGAACCGAAACCGGAAATGACATTTTCTAAAAATCCGGAACAGGAACCGGAACCGGAAATGACATTTTCTAAAAATCTGGAACAGGAACCGGAACCGGAAATGACATTTTCTAAAAATCCGGAACAGGAACCGAAACCGGAAATGACATTTTCTAAAAATCCGGAACAGGAACCGGAACCGGAATTTTAAATTTTGTCCGGAACATCCCGAACCTGGAACCGGAACTGCCCATCACAGAAATTATTAATCCATGGGATTCTTTCCGCTGCAAATCCGCAAAAGTGATTCCGCCCGTGCTAGTGCTGCTCAGTGTTAAACTCCGCGTTTCGCTTCACGTGTTTAAATTAAGAAATAAACGGTAAATTTTAATAATAGGCACCTTGCACTGCAACTCGGTTTATACATAAACTATGCAATAAACATAGCGAATCACCATAATGGATAATTCCCGTATCTCCTGCTTATCTTTCGTAGTATGCAGATCAACCGATCGAAATTTCGCGCGCTTTCGATCGGTTGATCTGCATACTACGAAAGATAAGTAGGAGATACGGTAATTATCCATTATGGTGACGCTTATGTATATTGCATACTTCATGTATAAACCGAGTTCCAGTGCAAAGTGCCTATAAAAAAGAATTACTAAAAAACGTTTATAGAATAAATTTAATTTCGCAATTAAAAAAGCAATGATTTTGTAACTTAAACAGATATTAGATATTATTGATATAGATATTAGATATTATTATCGTGTAGATTATTATCGTGTAGATTATTATCGTGTATTATTATTATTATCGTGTAGGCTGTAGATATTATTATCGTGATGTCACGACACGCTTAGAAAAAAATTGGAGATCTCTACGTTCATTGGAGATGATTTTTTCCCAAACGCTAATTGGCTAAAACAGTTCCTCCCACAACAATTCCTACAGAACAAAATATATATGACGTGATAAGGAATACTATATGACATTTTGAGGGTCCTTAAAATCCTGACGTGGCATGCTTAAAATTATGACATGAACTGCTTGCGGCTGGATAGAACGTCATGTTATCTATCCAGCCATACGCTGTTTCATTTCATATCTATGGGCATCGCAAAAATAACAGCCGATGGTGGAAATTAAGGCTGGCCGAAATTAACGCTGGCCGAAATTAAGGCTGGTAGAATTTTGTTCGAGTTACTTTAAATACACACTGATCAAAAAGACAAGCTTTCAACGGACCTATAATTCTACAGTAAAAAACCCGCCAGGTGCCGTTTTATTATTTTTTTATAATACTAACGCGCGCCGCGTTTTATACCGCGTTTTATATTGCCCGTTTTATACCGCGCGCATCTTTGTTTTAGCAATATATTCTCGTGGATTTTTAAGCTATATTTTCGTTAAAACGAAGTTTATTTTTATTAATTTCGCACAAAGCAGGATACGCAAGGCCGATGTTACTCAGCACTAACTGCGCAACCAATTACCACATAAACAATATTAACAAATATTAACATTTATCACAATGTACCGCGTCTCAGTCGGGCCTCGATCCAAAAACCTTCGGTCAGCAAGACGCGCGCTCTGTCACTGCGCCACAGCCTCGACGACTAAGTTACGATCCTGACGACCGTGAACGCCAACAATAACATCAGCTCCTTCCTTTTGTGATATACTATGGGCAAATAAAATCTAGCTGACCGCGAAAATTGCAGTATTAAATCGACTATTTAACAACAAAGCCATTCAAAATTTTTCACGAAATCGGTTTAATAATAGATCAAAGCCCGTATTTTAATAATTATTTATCAATTTACTTAATTTGAAACCCAAATGCAAATTTTTAAAGGGCTAAAGATGGTTAATTCTTGTATATTTTTTAAAAATGTGGAATTAAAAAAAATTCTGCGTTCTTATTTGTTTTTTAAAAAAAACACGTCATTACCGCACAATTTTAATTGGTCCCCTCATGTCTGCATTCTAATTTTCAGCGTCAGCCAGATATAATTCAACCATAAGCGATATGCCTGGAAAATATGATTAATTAGAGGTCTTATTTAATCAACGTGTAAAAAAGGCACTTGAGACGTCTTAATAATCAGAAAAAATTAAGTGAAGTTTAAAATCTTTTAGTAGTTTTGTTGTTATGTTTTACTTTGTTTTTTAGAATGTTTGTTTTATGTTAGAAAAAATTAAGTGAATTTTAAAATCTTTTAGTAGTTTTTTCTGACATTTATTTTGTTTTTTAGAGTATTTTTTTAATGTTTTATTTTGTTTTTTTTTAGAGTGGCTTCAAATGGGACGATCGTATTGATAGAGCGATGTACGCTAGGAATCACGAAATGGATCATTACACTTACGATCATTATAAGCGTTAATCGAATTTATTAATAATTAATATAATTATAATTATATTATATTATAATAATTCATTTGTAGCGCATTAGCCGGCCCTTCTTCGGAGACTACAGATCGTGTTTAGAATCTGTTTGTATAACTGTCTATTAATACACGCATTTCTGAAATTATGGTTGAATTATATCTGGCTGACGCTGAAAATTAGAATGCAGACATGAGGGGACCAATTAAAATTGTGCGGTAATGACGTTTTTTTAAAAAAACAAATAAGAACGCAGAGTTTTTTTTAAATTACACCTTTTCACAAAATATACAAAAATGAAGCAACTTTAGCGCTTAAAAAATTTGCCTTTAGGTTCCAAATTACGTAATTTGATAAATAATTATTAAAATACAGTTTTTAATCTTTGTTATTAATCCACTTTAGTGAAAAATTTGAATGTTTTTGTTGTTAAAAGGCTAGTTCATACTTACGTGAAAACGTCCTTTGGACAAAGTTCAAAGGACAAACACAGCGTATAAACGTATGTAAAAACGTCCTTTGGACTTCGTCCAAAGGACGTTTTTACATAAGTATGAACCAGCCCAAATAGTCGATTCAATACTGCAAATATGGCGGTCAGCTAGATTTTATTTGCCGATTCATTTGAAAAAAAAAAAGAATTTACCAATGTCTGAGATTTGCAAAATCACTATTATACGAAATTCTGTTTTAAATAAAAAAAAACAAAAAACTTATTGCTCTTGGAGTTCCCTGCAAATTTATTGCAATGTTTAATTTCAGTTACTGACAATCACACTATTACTTTTCAAAAATGCGTTTGCAAATATTTTTGCGTGGCATTTTTCGAGAAGCAGTGGATTGAGTTACCCGTTTAAACCTTCAAATTACGCTTAAACCTGGGTCGTATTTTGTTCAAAATATCTCAAGGACAAATGCTTCGACAAAAAATGATTTAAAGTGTTTTTTTTGGATTTTTTGTGTAATTTTATGCATTTTATGCATTTCAACCAAAAAAAGTGTGAAAAATTTTTAAACTTTCACGTCAAGATTTTAAGGACCCTAAAATGTCATATAGTATTCGTGATCACGTCATATAGGTTTTGCTCTGTGGGAATGGTTGTGGGAGGAGCTAATAGAATCACTTTTAGCCAATTAGTGCTTGGGAAAATCACTTTTAGTCAATTAATCTTCAATGGATGAAAGATCTCTTTTTAATAAGCACTAATTGGCTAAAAGTGTTTCTATAACGTTATAACTCTGTAAAGATTATTTACACTGAATAATTTCCGTTTAAGGTAGAACTTCACAGTTTTTTTTTGACGACAGATCTTTTTGAATTACATCTTACTATACGTAGTTTGACCTGCTGATTCCATTTTTGACATTCATTTTTCTGTAAAAAAATTTTATCGTCCACAATCATCAAATAACATCAATAAAATACATGTCAAAAATACAAAACATTAATAAAGTTTATTACCAAAAATATTCTATTTTTTCATTTTCTATTTAGCGTACATTTTTTTAAATTAAAAAGCTAAAAAATAAAAAAAAATTTTTTTCGGCGTTAAAAATATGGTCGAGCGACTACTCAAACCCATGGATCCGAGCGCGACGTACTAACCACTCGGCTACTTGGTCCGCTGGGATTTTCAATTAAAAGCAACTTTTAAAGGATTGGTTCAAAATGTAGTTTCTCGGCGTCAATTAAAAAAAATTAAACAAAAATTTAAAAATATTGATTCGTTATTTTTAAACGAAGGTTTGGAAATAGTTAGATATAGGCTTTTACCATTTTTTTTATTATAAACGATTAAAAAAGGACTTCAGGATTTTTTTTACTATATATTTTTGTAAAAAGGCTTTTTTGCAATTTAAAAAAAAATCCTGAGATCATTTTGAACACAAACCACATCTGTAAGTTGCAATCAAACATTAACCTAATTTATTATAAAATTTCGCCCAAAAATAACGAATCAATTTTTTTTAAAAGGCCTTATTGTGGTTTTCAGAGGTAGAATCCATGGACATCTTTTGCGAACTGGACAAACTTTTCAGTGATGTTTTTATAACCACTGGATAGCACAGATTCCTAACTTTTTATAGCACCCCAATTTTATGGGCCAAAAATTAATATTTATAATCATATGCGACTTGTAGTCCAAGTGGTCAAAACTGTGAAGTTCTACCTTAAATAGGAGGGTTTTGACTATCGTGTTGAAAGACAAAAATTCAAAAAAAATTTAAATTGCCCAAAATTGTCCCTGTGGTTTTTGTCCTTTGGACACTTTGAACGAAGTAAGTGTCAGGCCTTTTTACTTCTATATTAGAAGCACAGTTTTGCTATAAACACAATAATTAAGTTTTGTTGTAAATACCGAAATTTGTAAATATCGATACTTGCGATTCTTTTAAATGTCACTGTTATATACATAATAAATGTGTAAATAGCTATTACTCAGGTTTAAAATGATTGTTACAATGTTTTAATATATTTAATGTTTTGTTTAATATATTGACACATACTGATTAAAAAATTATATTTTTATAAAAAAACGTTCGAGTCAGAATTATACGAAAAATACACAATTTAAAAAAAGCATAAATTCATTTAATTAAATCAAAATTACTATTGCTGCATTTAAAGGTGCAGTATACCGTTAGAATCAAATCCAAAATTGAATATTAATTATTTTTAACTAAAAATTTTTTATCCTATTTAAATGCATGGATTTTATAAACAAATTTAAAATAAAAATAATGCGTCAGAAAAATAAATACCTTCCGAATTAAATTAATGCCTTCCCCTAAAATTGTTGAAATCAGGGTGCGAAAAATTACATCGTAAAGAATCATTATACTTACAGTATGAATGAAACCCCAAGTTTCTAAGTATTTTTTTTGTTTTTTTTTGGTATTAGTGATGTTCCACGGAGCTCCTATAGCTTCAGAGCTCTGGAACGTAGTTTCGCTTTTCATAGCTCCAGAGAAAAACCTGGAACTCCGGAACTCCGCCGTAATTTTGTATTAATTTCATGAATATATTGAGTGATTATTTTTATCCCAATTGGTTTAAAAAATAATCACTGATGTGTGATGCCATTGTGCTTTTGATGATGCCATTGTGCCATTGACACAATGTGGCACGGATTATTTTTTCACAATTTGTTTAATACTAAAATTTTTCCCAAATTTTTTAAAAACGAGAAAAATAGTCCAAAGAATGTGCAAAGAATATTTAAACCGTTAACTTGCCAGATTATATAATTTTAAGCTTATAAAATTATAGGATTTTAATCTTATAAGCTTAAAATCCACCAGTTAGAGGAGGGAGCTCCGGAGCTCAGCTGGATTCACCTTAATTGGCTGGAGCTTTGAGATGATATGATGAAATGATATTTGAGAGTAGGAACATGGGAACATGACTAGTACATAAATGTGCTAATTAAATTTTATTTTCAACAATGCCTAATTATATTCTATTTTATTTTACTGCTCCTATAAAGTACTATATTCTAGTGTTGTAAAAAGTATTGATTTTGGATTATTTTAAGTAAAAGTAAAAGTAATTTGAAAAATTTTAATTTAAGTAAAGTAAGAGTAAAAATAATATGTGATTTTTTAATTTAAGTAAAGTAAAAGTAAAAGTAATGGTTAAAATTTTATTTAAGTAAAGTAAAAGTAAAAGTAAAAGCAATTTTTTTAATAAAAGTAAGAGTAAAAGTATAATAAAAGTAATTTTGAAACAGAGCAAAACACCGGTTTTTGGAGCTCCAGGGCTCCGTTCTAAAGTTTTTTTGCTAATTTTATTTATAAAATATCATTTTAATAAGTTTTTTGTCAAAATAAATGGTTTTAGCGTGTTAACGGCTTTTAAATTGTCTTCTACCATTTGCTTTGCAACAAGCCCATAGGAAATCTACCCTATGAAATTACTTAAATTTTACTTAAATTAATTTAAGTATTTGCAGTGGAAAATCCGAGTAAGGGTGAATGAAAAAGTATATAAAATTTTAAAAGTTGAGTAAGAGTAAAAGTAAAAGTAATTGAAATTTCAAAAGTCAAGTAAAAAAAAAGTAATCCAAAATCCGTTACTTTTATTACTTTAAGTAAAAGTAAAAGTAACTTTTTACAACACTACTATATTCTAAATACTAACACTTAACAGTTTTGAAACAAAAACACTATGATACCAAAACGATAAACGTATCAAAATATAAATTTTAAAGCTTTTTACTAATACATCATCGGAAAAATAATTGTCTCTATTAACGCTTGTATTCTAAATTTCACGTAAAAGGGAGACATACGGCGTATTTGTCTGCCAATAACCATAAACAATAGTTATGAGAAAAAACCGAAATAACACACACAGATCGAAGACACACAAGTAAATTTTAGAAAAAAACCTGGTTAAAAGCATATACCAACACGCAAAAATGTCCGAAAAAACTGAAACAGTTCTCCTACTAAAACCAGCAAAATTAAAGACACTTTTGACCGCTCATAAAAACTGAAAATAATTCTATTCAACATAGCTTTGAAAAATGCTCTAAGAACAGAGCAGGAAAAAGGGGTGATTTTTCCCCGGGCGTATGTTTAGACAGAAAAGATGTGGACTCAGAGATGGACATAATGTGGACTATAAAAAATTTGCATTTGGTTTATGCAGCTGCCCACTGAAAAAAATTTCTACCATATGCTAATGATTTGTTTATATGTTGAACTAGTCACACACCACTGTTGTATTTTTTTCTTTATTCTGATGAAATGTTAATTGAAAAAAAAACTTACTCACAGCAATCTTTGACAAGCGCGAAATCGCCACTTTTTTAATTAGAAGATTATATTTGTATGTGTAAGAAACAACTATAAATTTGTAAAATTGGCGATTTCGCGCTTGTCAAAGATTGCTGTGAATATTTTTTTTTCAATTTCATCAGACCAAAGAAATAATGCCACAGTGATGTGTGATTAGTTTAACATATAAACAAATCATTATCATATGGTAGAAATTTTTTCAGTGGGCAGCTTCACAAACCAAATGCAAATTTTTTCTGGTCCACATTATGTCCATCTCTTACTAGTCCACATGTTTTCTGTCTAAGCCTACGCCCGGAGAGAAATCGCCCCTTTTTCCTGCTCTATTCTTAGACCATTTTTCAAGGCTTCTCTCTTTTTTGAATTGGGTTAATCCTTAATTTCTACTATTAGTTTTTGCTGCCGTGGTATGTTTATATCTCTGTTGCCGAGCATACTCCTGTCGTTTATCTATTAACAAAAATATATAATTCCGAAAATGTGCACTCCTTTAAAAGCGAGGTGGCCTTTTTGGCCTCTCCTTATGACACTCTCCACTATAATCGAATTAATATCCTAATAGACTAACTATAAAATAGTTTTAGCTGCACAGTGGAATATGTTTATAATCATTCTGTTGCCGAGACATACTCCTGTAACAGTTTAATAAAAAAAAACAAAAAAAAAAAAAAAAACCAATAGATATAAAAAGCAAAAAAAAAAATAAAAAAAAAAATAACAAAACAAAAAACTATTAATAGAACACGTATTTTTTGTTCACATTACAATACTAAAAACTTTACCGACATTCTTAAAGTTTAATTATGGAAATTGTTTTTTTAAATTAAATATAAAAATTAGATTCTTAGCTGCGCAATAATTTAAACTTATAATAGTGCTCAATTATTAATATAAATTTAATTTTTGTTGTCAACAATTTAATTGAATGTGGACAATGAAAAAAATCGCGCCTAAAACAATATTGGGCGATTTTCTAACCTTTGCAAAAAGTTTATGTTTATTTCTGATCAATAAGTAACGATGTAAAATATAAGATAACGGTTTTATGATACAAGCGTTTCAAAAAATATATTAATGATAAGGAGAAGAAGAGTATAAATTACAAAATTTACCGTGTTCTTTAATTACAGTTGACACGGTGCCGTGGGCCTAAATCACCGTGGGCGCCCCACGGTAATTCCCGCGCCAGCGTTGATTCACTTATATTTTTCGAATTAAAAAATAATAAGAAGAAGAAGATCAACAAGAATTACAAAGTTTACTTACGTTCTCTAATTGTAGTTGGTGCGGTGGCATGGGCAGAATTGTAGTGTGGCGCCCTTGCGCCACCCGTGATTGCATTTCTGTTTTTTGGAACAAAAATAATAAGAAAAAGAAGATGAACGTAAATAACAAATTTTTCCACGTTCTCTAATTATAGTTAACCAACGCGGTGCCGCGGTGCTAAATCGCCGCGTGAACTATAAAGGAATATCGATTTTAAGATATTAACGTTAAAATGATAATAATAATAAATAGAAGAAGTGAACTTGAATTACGAAATTTTCTTATTGTTCTTTAGTTATAGTTGAAGCGGTGCGGTGGGGCTTAAAACACCACGTGACGTTCTCGGGCCACCGATGATTGCTATTTTTTTTTAAATAAAACTTTAAATTAATTTCTTCATCCGTAATGCAAGAATTAAAAAAAGTATTTTGTTGTTTTTGACGCTTCCCGCGGGATTGACGTAGATGGCGCTGGGAACTGATCCGCCACTAATTAGCTATCGAGCACAGGTTTTTGCTTTTATTGTGCAGTTTCTTTGAGAAGCTGCCAACTGTCTGCTCTGTACAATCCTTATTGTTGCCAAAAGGCTGTTATTGTGCGGTTAGGAGTTTTTATTTTATTTTTCAATTTATTATTTTGATCAATAAATTGATTACAAGGACCTAAATGGAAAAAGTGGCTCCTAAGAAAGTTGCGTAATTCCTTCTTCTTTTTAATGAGCCCATGTTTATTTTTGATCAATCAGTAACGAAAGAGGAATATCGATTTTAAAAATTAAGCGTTAAAATAATATAATAAAAAGAAGAAGAAGAAGGAGATGAAATGAAATGAAATGAAAGAATGAAATTAAAAATTTACCCAAGTTCTCTAATTATGGTTGGTGCGGCGTCGCGGGGCAAAATCGTCCCGTGGCGCTCCCGTGCCACCCATGATTATTAAAAAAAAATACAAACAAACAGGATTGTCAAAAATTTTGTTGGTTTCTTTAAACCGCTGGCGTAAATGTTTTACAAAGCGTCGATGATTTTAATTTTTTTTGTTATGGTTAATGTCTTAGTCAGCAATTTATACGACGGTCAACTTGAATCACACGTCGGACAAAAGAAACAAAAATAATAAACAGATTATTTGATGGGAAGAAGATTTCTTCGGTCGAAATAGACAATCCTCGCGTTGCACGCATTATTTTTTTTGTAGTGTTGTGGCGGATAGCGTTGAGCAGTTATTGCTGGAATTAATGGCAAACTTTTATTTTGCAAAAAACGAATTTTACTACGCAAAAATGTAAGTTTTCTGAAGATATTATTCAAGGTTTCTTTTGATAATTTTTTGTTGTTTTTTTGCGGAACTCTGTTTTGGTCCAGTACGGTTTCGTTTACTCCGTACTCTTTGTTGAAGTCGTTTAAATTTTACATGAAACAGAACTTACTTTTTGTCTTTCCTTTTTGGTACGGATCTTTCGACTTATTTATTTTACATTGAAGTGACACCAAACTACTAAATACATATATAAAAATACTGGAGCGATAAGGGGGATTTTTTTTAGTGGATTGCACACGTGCATAATAAAAGACTAATCAAAAACGCGATGTTTTTTAAATTGTAAAAGCAAAGTTCTTATTCGATAAATCACCCTGAAAGATCAATTTATTTATTTTGCGTTAAGATACCGAACGATTTTGAAAAGTGCAGTTTTTAAAATGATAAGGAAGGTGTGTGATCACTCCTTTTTGCTGGTGAAACCGATTTTAAAAAAGCTCCCCTTGTTCTCAATTTTTAAAAAATAAATTAATTTATCTAATTCATTTTATAATGTTCTAAATTTTCTGATCATTTTTAAATTTGCGGAAATTAAGAACTCAAGTGGGTCAGCTTGCAAAACGATTGAAGAGCTGCAATTTAAACGATTTAATAAATAGTAAATTTGTTTGCTTTATGTTTCAAAACGTTTCTGGTACTATTATTAATGTGGATATTAATTTTAATTATATCCAACATCGATATACAAAACTAGAAAGGAGAGGGCCCGTAGGGCCCTCGCCTTTCTAGTATTAATAATAAGGGGAAGAAGAACATAATCTAAATTAACCTACGTTCTTTAATTATAGTTTGCGCGATACCGTTGGGCTTAGTGTCCGTATGGCGCTAGCGCGCCACCGATAATTAATTTATAATAAAAATTAAAAAAATAATAAGAAGAAGATGAATTTAAATTACAAAATTTACCCACGTTTTTTAATTATAGTTAGCGCGGTGCAATGACAAAGTTTACCTACGTTCTCTAAATATAGTTAGCGCGATGGTGTGCGCCAATGATTCCAATTATAATTTTTAAAATAAAAATAATAATAATAAATAGATGATGAACATAAATTACAAAATTTACCCACGTTCTGTAAGTATAGTTGGCGCGATGGCGTGGGCTAAATTGCATTGTGGAACCCCCTCACCACCGATGATTGGAATCATATTTTTGAAGTATAAATAATAATAAGAAAAAAAAGATGATAAACATGAATTACAAAATTTACCAGATGCTCTAGTTAAAGTTGTCGCAGTGCCATGGGGCTAAATAGGAGTGAACGCTCCCGCGCCACCGATGATTGCAATTATTTTTTTGGAATGAAAAAAATTAAAAGAAGAAGATGATAAACATAAATTACAAATTACATCCAGATTATCTGAATATAGCTTGTACGGTACCGCAGGGTTAAATCGCCGCGTGAACGATGAAAGAATATTGATTTTAAGATAATGAGCTTTAATAATTGGTTCGGTTTCCACCACCAATTCAAACCGGTCTTCTGCTTTTTTGTGCGGTTTGAGGGGCTATTCGTTGTCTGCTCTGTATAATCCCTATTGTTGCCAAAAAGCTGTGATTGTGCGGTTGAGAGTTTTTATTTGTCTATTTTTTTCATTTTTTTATTTTGATCAATAAATCGATAACAAGGACCTAAAGGAAAAAGTGCTTCATAAGAAAGTGGCGTAATTCTTTTTTCTTTTCAATAAGGCCATGTTTATTTTTATATTCATGATTTATTTTTATTTTTAATTTTTGAAAAAGAAAAAAAGAAAAAGAAAAGAAAAAGAAGAAGAAGAAGAAAAAGAAGAAGAAGAAGATGAAGAAGAAGAAGAAAAAACAAAAGAAGAAGAAGAAGAAGAAGGAGAAGAAGAAGAAGAAGAAGAAGAAGAAGAAGAAGAAAAAGAAGAAGAAAACGAAAAAGAAGAAGAAGAAGAAGAAAAAGAAGAAGAAGAAGAAGAAGAAGAAGAAGAAAAAGAAGAGAAGAAGAAGAGAAAGTCAATTTTTTTGTCTTAGATTTGATATTTTTTTGTGAAATTCTTACCCCTTCCCCCAATAGCCCACAAAAATTTTTTAAACAAAATATTTTCAGTGGTTCAGGAGTTATGACCCCTAAAAATTGCTCTTTTCGACAATTCTGTAGGTAAAAAATTGCTCAATAAATATAACGATTTACGTTACAATTTATGCGCTAAAAGAAAGCGGCTACTTTCTTCTTTAATTTGATATCTTGATCGTTAAGGTTTATCTGTATTTGTCAGAATATTGCCTTTTTCGTACAAAAAACCCGCGATTTTTTTGTTAAAAATACAAAATGACAGCAGTGAATTTGGGAAGTTTGCCTAACTTTTTTTTCTTTCACTTTGTGTTTTTAGCAAAAAAATCGAGGGTTTTTGTACAAGAAACGCGATATTTCGACAAATACTGCACCAATCTTAAGGATCAAGGTATCAAATTAAAGTAGAAGATAGCCGCTTTCTTTAGTGCATAATTTGTAACGTAAATCGTTACACTTATTGTCGAAAAACACCCTTTTTTTTGAGGGGTCATAACTCCTGAACTACCGGAGATTTTTTGTTGAAAAAATTTTTGTAAGCTATTGGGGGCAGGGGTAAGATTTTCACAAAAAAAATATCAAAATCGAAGACAAAAAGTTTGGCTCCGCACCGCACCTTTAAATAAAATTTCACTTTTTCATTCTTACTTTTTACTTTTTTCCACTACTTCCCAGCTGTTTGCCTGGTTAATTTTGTATATGTATGTATTTTCTCGCTTGTAATAAAGCTGTGGACGGTTTCGAAATTGATCACAAATTCAACCGAATTAGTTGCCATATTTTTTAAAGTTTTATTTCTGAATAGTATTGTGGTTAACACAAACGAAACATTAACAAACTTAAAAGTTTTCTTTTTAATCAGGGAAGAGCGCGGAGCGCTTTTTCCCTTATATTAAATGGGTTAAGTCACTGCGCGGTTAACCGTTGTTGATGGCGTCATCGAAAATCACAAAACCTTTAATAGTTTTTTAGCCAATTAAAAATCTAAACATTTTACATAACTAAAATATTACCCATATTTTTCTGATATTAAAAACCTAAAAACTTTTGCTAAAAATACCTGAATTTCATACTAATAAGCTTAATTTGCTTAACTTTTTTTTGTTTTTTTTTTGGGATCCCCCAAAAAATTTTTCCTGTGGTAAATATTTGGAGCTGATTTTTTGCACGAAGATGCTAAATTGCTCCCTCACCTGAATTTTATTCTTGAATATGCTCTATTGCCTGTAGTTAAACCTCTGTTCATGTGAAAAACGACCAGTTTTTTTCTAAGTTACGCATTAGGTACTGGGGTACTTGTGTGACACTTTTTTTCCTTACTGAATTACATATTAAGTAACTTTATTCAGTAATACACATTCGCTTGTGGTTATTTTTTTGGTTTAAATTATAATTTCTTACCTTTTTATAAATATTACTAATTTTCAACGGGAAGAGCGAAAAAATATCCTTACCACTAATTAGCAGCCATATGGCAACATTAAAAATATTTTAAAAAATAAAATGAAATAAATCTTGGGTGACGTGTGAGCGCTGCGGGATACAATGTTTCAATAGACGGAAATTTATCAAAATCGAAACAGAAAAAAACTCTTTTTTATATGGAATACTATGAAGCTACAATCACTCCAAAAATTTAATGGGAGAAAAGACTAAAGTTAAAATCCTTCAGGCTGAAATTCAGGGCGTAACCGCTTGCCGTCAGGAAGAAATAAAGAATGAACGCTTGAGAATAAAAATAATTAAAAAAAAGTTTTTAGAGATAATGTAACCAATTATTATTAAGTTGCGTCAGGTGTTTCTCTCCACGTGATATTTTCTCGAAGAACGAGTGGTTACTTTACCACCTAGTCATTTTCACCCTGATAGAATTCATCTTTAGTCTGGGTAACCTCGTAAAATTGTATGGAACCTGGAAAAACCATTTACAATGGTGTGGTTTTGTTGTTTAAAAATAAACCACCAATCCAGAAAAACAAACACAAAACAAAAGTCCAAATAAAGCTAATTTCCAAAAAAGTGGTTAAATCAGGTCTAACTAAAAAAATTTAAACAGAAGAAAAACACACTATTTTATATGGTTCTTTCAGGTTCCATACAATTTTACGGAGTTACCCAGACTTAATTTTTGTATAGTATACTGCTTAAAATTACATTGAATTTTTGGATATGAAGTTAATTGTATTCATATCATGAGGAGACCATGACGTTTCATTTAAAATGAGTCAATTAATGTTTTATATCTTTAATAAATGACATTGAATTCAATGCATTAAAAGGCGGAAATTCTAGCAAAAGACGAAACAAAGTTTCGAAAAAAAGCCTTATATTAAATGGAATAGTATAAAACTACATAAGTCTAAAAACTAAATGCCAGAAAAGACTGAAACAAGTCTCTTTAAAACCTGTAAATTAATAACAGATTTTGTGAAATTTTCAGAAAAACAACCGAATAAAAACAATACGTGTAAAAGCTTTAGTTTGCGTTTTTTAACCATTAATAAAACTTGATTCACATAAATTTCTCTTAAAGTGGATTAACTTTTTACATGAGTTAACCAGCTGTAAATACCACAGTATTAGTTAAGTCACACGTCGTCAAAAAATACAAAAAAAGTATAACGCAAGCGTCAAAGTAATCATAAAACATTCTGTCAAAATAAGTTATCGCATTGCGCATTAAATTTTAAAAATTTATCATTATTTTCGTATAAAGCAAAACATACCGCCATATTAACGGCTTTTTAAAATCAAATATCAAGTTTTAAGTCCGAAAAACATTGAAAAATTCAGATTTAATATAAGGCGACTTTTTCTTTAATGTTTCTATTTATTACATAAAACAAATTAACTGTCAATGTATTTGTTAAATTAGAAGTCGCCTTATATTAAATCTGAATTTTTCAATGTTTTTCGGACTTAAAACTTGATATTTGATTTTAAAAAGCCGTTAATATGACGGTATGTTTTGCTTTATACGAAAATAATGATAAATTACAAAATTTAATGCGCAATGCGATAACTTATTTTGACAGAAATTTTTCATGGTTACTGTGACGTTTACGTTATACTTTTTTTGTATCTTTTGACGACGTGTGACTTAACTAATACTGTGGTGTTTACAGCTGGTTAACTCATGTAAAAAGTTAATCCACTTTAAGAAAAATTTATGTGAATCAAGTTTTATTAATGGTTAAAAAACGCAAACTAAAGCTTTTACACGTATTGTTTTTATTCGGTTTTGTTTTTCTGAAAATTTCACAAAATCTGTTATTAATTTACAGGTTCTAAAAAGACTTGTTTCAGTCTTTTCTGGCATTTAGTTTTTAGACTTATGTAGTTTTATACTATTCCATTTACTATAAGGCTTTTTTTTCGAAACTTTGTTTCGTCTTTTGCTAGAATTAATATAGGTAAACGATTTTGTTTTTAGATTTTTTTAATAAACCTGTTTTTAGATTGTTTAATACCATTTTAATCTAAGGCCGCGCAATAAATTATATTAGAAACTGTACAGCAGAAAAATTTTAAAATCTTTTATTAATGCATAAAAATTGCGAATTCCTATTCAACCCCTTTTTTATGCTATGTATGTACGTGTGTTTAAAATTTGTAAAAAACTACTTAAATTTGTTTTTTCATAAAAGATCATTTGTTTTGTATGTTTTGCTAAACACGGTTTTGCTATATATTATCTTCATTTTTGCAATTCACGCGTTTTCACGCGTTTTTCTATTTAAACCGCAATATTCTTTGCTGGTGCTTATACAATGTAGTATAATGATATATACAATAATGCGTTTATGTAGAAACCGTAGTATTTTTCGTAGAATTTTTTTAACAATGCGCGCGTTCCTATGCGGTTTTTTCTTGAAAGAGCTGCCACCGGTGACAGAGTTGTGGATCGAACACAACAACGGTGGCAATGCTACCTGAGTGTGAACACATATGTTTAACGTTGGACACAACAGCGTTGGCATTGCCACCTCAGCGTGAACCGGGCTTAAAGCTCTACACCAACAACAGTGTTAGTAGAGAGTATTAAGCGGTCATATGGAATATGCATAGCCGGCCTGCTTCTGCTCTAAAAATTTTTTTTTAATTTTGACTTTTTTGATTTAGCAAGTCAAGAATTTAAAACAGCAGTAAAAGATTCAGTAAAAACGAAAAACAGCAAATACGATACATTAAACTTATATTTAAATTTACCAAAACGGTTGAATAATGAACAAAAAGACAATGAAAAAGAAAATTCATTGAAAAATAACCGAACTATGAAATCTAAACAAGGTGTATTTATTAAATTTTATGCTTCAAATGGTCCTTTAATATGGTAGTCCTAGGCTATGCTGCACTGGCTTGTATCAAAAATTATTTCTGATATTGTGTAAGGTGATTTGAACCGCAACCTTTTATTTTATATGGGGAAATTAGGATTTATACACAAACAAATAAATAAACAATAAACAGTTTGATTCTTTTCTAATTATTGCTTATCGCAAAGTACACATTGTTTTATAATTAAAACAAGTTTTTAGATTCAAGCTTTTAAAACAAGATCGTAAATTTTAAAAAAACTTTTACAATAAAATGTTATGAAATCTGAGTTTTTGATTTATCTTTACATTTACATTTTCCAAACTTTTTGTTTTTAATTGGTATGATTTTCAGTAAAAAATTTTTTTCCCATATTTACCCAAAATCCAGTAACTATTTTTTCTTTTGCGCGTTTTCGTAAGGTTACTTGGATCACTTTGGTTTAGGAAAAAATTGTTTAAAACTTTTGGGCACTTGTCTTTGGTCTTCTTGACCTCTCGGGGGTCATCTCCCTCCCCCCCAAAAAAAATTGTTAGCTAAAAATGTCGCACATTTGGTGTGTAGTTTTCGTTGGTGGAAGCAACACCACAAGAACACGAAGCGTACAAAACATTAAATGGGATCTTGAACAAAACACTGAGTGAAAAAACGCGAAAACCGGCCGCATTCAAATCGTCATAAAAACTTATTGTTTCATTTATGTTCAATTTTTTAGGAAACACTCAGAAAAAATTGTTTTAACCGCATACCAAATAGCGTTATGCACAAATAAACACTACTAAAAAAGTTTTTCGTTTCAAGGTCCAGTTGTTTTTTACTGTATTGGCAGTAGTAATGACGTGATTCATAAACACCACTTTTTCAGTGTTAAGTGATAGCTAAAAGTCTGCGCAACATAGTGATATAAACATCATAATAATTCGTGTGTCCGTTTTGAGATATAACATTTTAAAATTTAGGTTTTTTTCCAGTATCAATCATTTTTTAACAGAGAATAATAAGTAATAACAGCACCATATAATTTTTTTCTTTTGTAAATAATAAGAGAATTATTATTTTAACATTATAGTTTTATTTCGAAAAATTTTTTTAAAATAAAACCCTAAATTATAAAATGTTGTGAAATTTTTTTATCATGGGTGGCGCCGCGCCAACCATAATTAGAGAACTTGGGTAAATTTTGAGATTCATGTTCATCTCTTTCTTCTTCTTATTAGTATTATTCTAACGCTCAATTCTTAAAATCGATATTCCTCCTTCGTTACTGATTGATCAAAAATAAACATGGGCTCTTTGGAAAGAAGAAAGAATTACGCAACTTTCTTAGGAGCCACTTTTTTCATTTAGGTCCTTGTTATCGATTTATTGATCAAAATAGTAAATTGAAAAAATACACAAATAAAAACTCCCAACTGCACAATAACAGCCTTTTGGCAACAATAAGAATTGTACAGAGCAGACAACGAACAGTCCCTCATGGAAACCGCACAAAAAATACAGACCGGTTTTAATTGGTGGCAAAAACCGAACCAGTTCCCAGCGCCATCTGCTTCAAGGAAAACGGCGAAAACAACAGAGTATTTTTTTTAATTCTTACATTACTGATGACAAAATTAATTCAAAGTTTTATTAAAAAAAAATAATGTGTCAGTGGCGCAGGAGCGCCACGCGGCGATTTAGCCCCACGGCACCCACAGCACACTATAATTAAAGAACGTTGGGAAAATTTTTAGTAATTTATGTTCATCTTCTTCTATCATGGGTGGCGCGGGAGCGCCACGGGACGATTTAGCCCCGTGGCGCCGCGCCAACCATAATTAGAGAACGTGGGTAAATTTTGAAATTCAGAACCTTCTTCTTCTTCTTCTTCTTCTTCTTCTTCTCATTATTATTCCAACGCTCCATTCTTAAAAACGATATTCCTCATTCGTTACTGATTGATCAAAAATAAACATGGGCTCATTAGAAAGAAGAAGGAATTACGCAACTTTCTTAGGAAGCACTTTTTTCATTTAGGTCCTTGTTATCGATTTATTGATCAAAATAAAAAATTGAAAAATAGACAAATAAAAACTCCCAACCGCACAATAACAGCCTTTTGGCAACAATAAGAATTGTACAGAGCAGACAACCAACATCCCCTCATAAAAACCGCACAAAAATAGCAGACCGGTTTTAATTGGTGGCAGAAACGGCGCCAGTTCCCAGCGCCATCTGCTTCAACCGCGCGGAAAACGGCAAAAACAACAGAGTACTTTTTTTAATTCTTGCATTACTGATGACAAAATTAATTCAAAGTTTTATTTATTAAAAAATAATAATAAGCGTCGGTGGCGCGGGAGCGCCACGCGCCGGTAATCATCGGTGGTGCGGGGTGCCAACTGCAATTTAACCCACGGCACCGCGCCAACTATACTTAGACAACGTGAGTAAATTTTGTTATTCATGTTCATCATCTTATTATTATTATTACTTTAAAAATTATAATTGCAATCATTGGCGCACGGCATCGCGCCAACTATATTTAGAGAACGTAGGTAAACTTTGTCTGGAGCGCATCTGCACCGCACTAACTATAATTAAACAACGTGGGTTAATTTTGTAATTTAAATTCATCTTCTTCTTCTTATTATTTTTTATTTTATCTCGGCAACGGAATGATTATAAACATATGTCATTGCGCAGCTAAAACTATAGTTTATTAGGCTATTTTTTAATTTAATTCAAAAAAGTGGTAGACTAGCATTGAAAAATGCTCTAAGAATAGAGCAGGAAAAAGGGGCGATTTTTCCCCGGGCGTATGTTTAGACAGAAAAGATGTAGACTAGTCTGAGATGGACATTATGTGGACTATAGGAAATTTGCATTTGGTTTGGCCAGCTGCTCACTAAATAAAAATTTCTACGATATGATAATGATTTGTTTATACATTGATCTAATCACACACCACTGTTTCATTTTTTTTAGTTTGATGAAATGTCAATTGAAAAAATCATACTCACAGCAATCTTTGACAAGCGCGAAATCGCCACTTTTTCAAACTTATAGTTGTTTCTTAACATACAAATATAACCTTCTAATTGAAAAAGTGGCGATTTCGCGCTTGTCAAAGATTGCTGTGAGTATGATTTTTTCAATTGACATTTCATCAAACTAAAAAAAATGCAACAGTGCTGTGTGATTAGATCAATGTATAAACAAATCATTATCATATCGTAGAAATTTTTATTTAGTGAGCAGCTGGCCAAACCAAATGCAAATTTCCTATAGTCCACATAATGTCCATCTCAGACTAGTCTACATCTTTTCTGTCTAAACATACGCCCGGGGAAAAATCGCCCCTTTTTCCTGCTCTATTCTTAGAGCATTTTTCAATGCTAGTTTATTATTATAATTCTAACGCTCATTATCTTAAAATCAATATTCTTAATCATTCACTTGGCGATTTAACCCTGCGGTACCAAACCAACTATAATCAGAAAATCTGGATAACATTTGTAATTTATGTTCATCATCATTGTCTTCTAATTTTTTTATTCCAAAAGAATAATTGCAATCATCGGTGGCGCGGGAGCGCCCACTGCGATTTAGCCCAACGGCACCGCGACAACTATAACTAGAGCACCTGGTAAATTTTGTAATTCATGTTCATCATCTTTTCCTTCTTATTAATATTTATATTGCAAAAAATATAATTCCAATCATCGGTGGTGCGGGTGTGCCACACTGCAATTTAACCCATGGCACCGCGCCAACTACACTTAGAGAACGTGAGTAAATTTTGTAATTCATGTTTATCATTTCCTTATTATTATTATTATTTTTACTTTAAAAATTATAATTGCAATCATTGGTGCACGGCATCGCGCCAACTATATTTAGAAAACGTAGGTTTGAAGAGCCCTCGGGACTGCACTGCACTAACTATAATTAAACAACGTGGGTAAATTTTGTAATTTAAATTCTTCTTCTTCTTCTTACCATTTTTTATTTAAAAAAGTATATCTCGGCAACGGAATGATTATAAACATATGTCATTGCGCAGCTAAAACTATAGTTTATTAGGCTATTTTTTAATTTAAGTCAATAAAGTGGTAGACTAGCCTTGAAAAATGCTCTAAGAATAGAGCAGGAAAAAGGGGCGATTTTTCCGGTGGCGTAATTTTTAGTACAAGAAAAGATGTGGACTAGTCTGAGATGGACATTATGTGGACTATGAAATTTGAATTTGGTTTGGGCTGCTGCTCACTAAATAAAAATTTCTACAATATGATAATGATTTATTTATACATTGATCTAATCACAGCACTGTTGCATTTTTTTAGTTTGATGAAATATCAATTGAAAAAATCATACTTACAGCAATCTTTGACAAGCGCGAAATCGTCACTTTTTCAAATTTATAGGTGCTCCGTACACACAATATAACCTTCTAATTGAAAAAGTGGCGATTTCGCGCTTGTCAAAGATTGCTGTGAGTATGATTTTTTCAATTGACATTTCATCAAACTAAAAAAATGCAACAGTGCTGTGTGATTAGATCAATGTCTAAACAAATCATTATCATATGGTAGAAATTTTTATTTAGTGAGCAGCTGCCCAAACCAAATGCAAATTTCCTATAGTCCACATAATATCCATCTCAGACTAGTCCACATCTTTTCTGTCTAAACATACGCCCGGGGAAAAAATCGCCCCTTTTTCCTGCTCTATTCTTAGAGCATTCTTCAAGGCTAGTAAGAAATAGCAAAAATAATAAAATTAAAGGAATTCTAAAATCGTGGAAAATTCATCTACTTTATGTAAAATTTAAGGGATTGTAAACGATTAAAAATGGATGGTAAATTTTACCAAAATTAAATAATGTTTACGTATGAGCCAAAAATAATAAAAGTTTTGTTTTCAACATACTATAAATAAG